>SKCR01030536.1:0-302722 GCA_019454045.1 Zanthoxylum bungeanum
TTTATCGATGATCACTCACGATATGGGTATGTGTACCTTATGCGGTACAAATCTAAAGCCTTTGAGAAATTCAAATACTTCAAAGCTGAAGTAGAAAACCAGCTTAATAAAAGTATTAAGTCACTAAGGTCTGACCGAGGTGGTGAATACTTAAGCGAGGCATTTCAAGATTACTTGAGAGAAAATGGCATTGTTTCCCAATGGACTCCTCCGGGAACTCCACAGCATAATTGGGTATCCGAAAGGAGAAATCAGACATTATTAGATATGGTCCGATCAATGATGCCAGACACAGATCTACCTCTTTCATTTTGGGGTCTTTCTTTAGAAACTGCAACACTACTACTAAACCAAGTTCCTTCCAAGACTGTTAGTCAAACACCATATGAGTTATGGTATGGGAAACGTCCTAGTCTTAGTTATATAAGAGTTTAGGGATGTGACACATATGTTAAGCTCACACAAACTAACAAATTGGATGATATGGCAGTTAAATGTAAGTTTGTAGGATATGCATTGAACTCAAGAGCATACATGTTCTACGTCCCAAACGAACAAAGAACATTTGTCTCACGAAATGCTAAATTTCTAGAGAATGAATTCCTTCTCAAGAAATATAGTGGGAGTAGACTTTACCTCGATGAGGTACGAGAAGAACAAACTAACATAGAACTAAACCCCAAGCCCCTAAAAGGGCAGCGACGGAACAACCACAATGTTATGAACTTAGAAGGTCTGGTATTGAAAAATATGAGCCTGAAAGATATGGTTTCCATATTGATAAAGAACATGATCAATTCATTGATAATGACGATCCCACTAGTTATGAGGAAGCAATGCGTGACATTGATTCAGTCAAGTGGCTTGAGACCAAGAAATCCGAAATAGACTCTATGTATCAGAATCAAGTTTGAGAATTGGTGGATGCACCTGAAGGGATAAAACCCATAGGCTGTAAGTGGATTTACAAGCGTAAAATTGATACAGAAGGCAACATCCAAACCTATAAGGCTAGGTTGGTGGCGAAAGGTTATAGACAAATCCAAGGAATTGACTATGACGAAACCTTCTCGCCTGTTGCAATGATAAAGTCCATTCGAATTTTACTGGCACTAGCTGCACACTTTGATTATGAGATTTGGCATATGGATGTCAAAACATCTTTCCTTAATGGGAACCTCGTAGAGGAAGTCTATATGACACAACCTGAGGGGTTTGCATCTAAGGATGATCATAATAAAGTATGAAAGCTTAAACGATCCATTTATGGACTCAAACAAGCCTCCAGAGTTGGAATATACGATTTGATGAGACAATCAAAGAATTTGACTTCATCAAACTTGTAAACAAGCCTTGTGTTTACAGGAAAAGTAGTGGAATTGCTGTTATATTTCTTATATTATATGTCGATGACATATTAATCATCAAGAATGATATTCCCATGATGCAAGCCACCAAGCAATGGTTATCTCAGAATTTCTCCATGACAGATTTGGGAGAAGCAGCCTACATCCTCGGTATTAAGATCTACCGTAATAGATCTAAAAGATTGTTAGGACTTTCTCAATCTACGTACATAGATAAAGTTTTGAAAAGATTCAAAATGGAAGATTCTAAAATATGTAATTTACCTACTTGTCATGGAATCAAATTATCTAAGAAGCAATGTCCACATACTCCTTCAGATAGAGAGCGTATGAGTGTGATCCCTTATGCTTCAGCAATAGGATCGATTATGTACGCGATGCTATGTACAAGACCTGATGTCTCTTATGATCTTAGCATAACGAGCAGGTATCAGGCTAATCCTGGTGAGCAACACTGGGCAGCTGTCAAAATAATCCTCAAGTAGTTGAGAAGAACTAAGGATGTGTTCTTGACATACGGAGATTGTTCTGAGATGAAAGTCATTGGTTACTGTGATACGAGCTTTCAGACCGCTAGGGATGACAACAGATCGTAAACAGGATATTTGTTTACTATGAATGGCGGAGCTGTCAGTTGGAAAAGCTCAAAACAGTCAACTACAGCGGACTCCACCACTGAAGCCGAGTATATTGCAGCATCTAAGGCAGCTAAAGAAGCAGTCTAGATAAAGAAGTTCATCACGGAGCTGGAAGTGCTTCCCGCGATAAAGAATGGTGTCACGATGTACTGTGACAACACGGGCGCCATTGCTCAATCAAAGGAACCAAGGTCCCAACAGAAATCTAAGCATGTACTTAGGCGATTTCATCTCATTAGGAAGATTGTTGAGAGAAAAGAAGTTATTATAGAGAAAATACCCACAGAAGATAATCTTGCAGATTCTCTGACTAAAGGGCTAACTCAACAAAAGCATGATAGGCACACCCAAGAGTATGATGTCAAGATTCATACTAGTTGGCTATAGTGCAAGTGGGAGATTGTTAGGGATATTCCCTATACCCAACTTGTGGATGGGCTATATGTATATGTATTTGCAATATTTTCATTAATTAATAAAATGGAAATCTTTATTATACGTGTCTTACATAAATTATATGAATCATCAAACACTGTAATAAAGCCCTTGGAGGAATAAGATGATGGCTTCCATGCCTTATGAGAATCATTACTCTCAAAGGTTCCTAGTAATAGTTTTGTGAATACTCTGGGCGTTCACAAAGTGGAGAGACTAGCATGATGATATGACCCACCCTTAAGTGGGGTAGTCGATCTCATAGGCTACTAGCGAAGATCCGTTTGCTTGGTGTATCACATGGATGCATTAGTTGCTCGTGTCCGTCGAACTGACCGCCGAAAGTTTTCACATGGAGTGTTTATCCCATGTGTCTGTGAGAATTTTCATGTATCGATTGTATGACTAGTCCTTAGACTTGAGGTCTTTACAATCTTATGTGTGGATCAAATGACTTTGAAATTCTCCTTCCCCGGTTCAAAAGATCCGGTCATAAGGGTATGATTGGGTCATTTGTTGAAACACATGAAGTTTGTAAAGATGCATCCGAGAATCGCCACTCTCTCGGATAATATTTTCTTATAAGAGTAGTATTCCAGTTCGCGGGTTGATATGTGTGATCAGTGCTTGAGACTGTGGCCGCAGCGGAAGAATCATGTGAGATTCTTGGGTTAGCATGATTCATGACACTATCAACATCATATGTTTGACTATATGGGTAGAGACTTTCCATACCTTAGGTCAAACGGGGGGATACAGTGAGGCGAGGGACTGTATCATATGTAAATCGCATACGGAATGGGTATATATCTTTCCTTCTCATTTGGGGGCCTTGGCATGTTGCTAGATGTCAACCTTGGTCATTGTAATCGAACGACCATCTGATCGGAGGATAATTTATGTTCGATTAAATTATCACGATCCATTTCATGTCCAACTTGAGAGGAACCCAAAAGGTCACACACAACAAAGTCGAAATCAATGGTTAACAGTGCACAATACAAATTTAACAGCATATATGATTGTTGTAGGAATTGTTCATAAATGGTTCAATGTGTTTAATTAATGAACAACTCATTTATGACGTTCCAAAGTGGCTTAGGGATTGGTGAATGACGATAGAGGCACTTTGGGAATTGGAAAAATGAATAAGAAAATAAAAAAATTTATGCGTTTTTTATTTTATTTTATTTGTTTTGAATTCCAATTCGGCCCAAACCCTTATTAGGGTTTTATAATCTCATTAAACCACTATATTAAGATCCAATGGCTAAGATTTAATTAGCATTTATCCAACATCAGATTCTTAATTAATTTTGTTGTCTTTGGAGCACCTATATAAACCCAAAGAATTCTTTACAAATTTTTACACCAAAACCTTTCATATCTTGGGTTTATATAAGTGAGCAACTCTAAAGTTTAAGAGTAAGCCACTGATTTTGAGGATCCTTAAGTCTAATTGACTAGAGAAATCTCAAGTTAAAAGTTTTGAGGTATTTGCCTAGGCTAGCACCAAGGGCAAAATACCCGTGCACTCAAGGTGTAGTCTTGCCGTTGAGTTTTGGCTTTGGTGTGTGCACCTTTGGAGGCCACACACTTAGGTGGCACTTTGGAACGTGGAAGAGCTTGCTGAGTTCGAGAAAAGCTTGTAGATTGGATGGAGGACTAGAGGAGTCTTCGGTTCAAGTAAGTCTTTTTTTTCTTTATTTTAATTAGAGTTCTTATGATAGTTAACATGTTTAGGTTTATGTTCTTTGCATGTTTTATTAGTTTTTATGCTTAGAATATATAGTAACATGCCTAGGCTTGTAGAATAATAAAAACAAATGGGTATTGGGCGAAGGGATAACATCATCATAATTTTTTAATTTTCCGCTGCGCACTCGCGGCCGCTTCCCAATAGTGGTATCAGCGCGTCGTTTTGGTTTTGATTAGTTCTCTCTCATTTGAACTCGAAATTGGGTGTGTAAAAGCTCGTTGGAAAGCTAACACCCTAAACTTACTTTTAGCCACAAGTTTTGCATGATTTGTGTTGGAGTTCTACGGTCCCGGGATCGAATCAAGCATAAAAAATAAGTGCGAATACAATCAAAGAAGTCAATTTTACATAAATTGACTGAATTGGGTAATGACCCAATATTACATAAATATAAATCTTTTCAATTTTATTCTACTAAGTTAGTAGTTTTACCAATTAACCTTAGGTCAATTTCCTCAATCACAATATATTTCCAAAATGAAAGTTACTAATTAATATACAAATACAAAAATAAACTTGTGAAAATTAAAAGTTAAGGGATAGAGAAAATGACACTGGTGATTTATAGTGGTTCGACCAACTCTTTGCCTACGTTCACTCTCCCAAGCCATGCTTGAAGCTTTTCACTAAGTTGAATCCACAACTTACACTGAGTTTTCCGTGGCTCACTCACAATCAAGAGTTTTGTCCTTAGGTTTACTCTAAACCCTTACACAAGAGTTTTATCCCTATGTTAACTTTTAAACCTTTACAATGAGTTTTGTTTCCTAGGCTTACTCATAACCTTTTACAACAATCACCCTTTTGAGTATGCTCACTCACAAAAAATACTTCCCAACCACAAGTGTATGAATATGAAGATTTAAGTACAACTTGGGCACTCACAAAATAAGAAGATTGAGATGTGAGTTGCTAACCCAAGTATTCTAAGCTCACTATAAATGATATGAAGATGTAGTGTGTGAGCTTGAGTATGAGAGTGTATATGATGATGAAGGTTTTGATTTACACTCTGTTTTTGCCTTAGAGAAAATTATATGAAGGTTGAAAAAATTGGCAAAAACGAAATTAAGGCTCAATTTTTAGAGGTGTAAAATAGCCCATGCTCTCTGTCGGAGACCAGTATGCCGATCTCAGAAGCACGTATGCCGGTTTTCCAAAGCATAACGACTGTATTATTATTGAAGATTAAAGCGCAATATCAGATTGCTGACCGGTATGGAGCCCGATATGCCAGTTAGCTCACCAGTATGAATCGTCCGGTTCTAGTGGCTGTGCATGTTCCAGCCGACCGGTATAGGAGACCGGTATGGAGTAGCCTGGTTCCAGAGAGCATGCAAATCTGCCCCAGCCAGAGCAGGGTCACCGATATGCTGGTGTGGGAGACCGGTATGCCGGTCCCAATACCGAAAATGCAGGATTCGAAAGTTGAAAATATTTTGCATATGACCATAATGTATCTAAATGACTGTGTATATGACCTATGAGCTAAGAGACTTAAATTATCAACTCACTTACAAAGAGAGCCCTAAGTTAATATCACACTAAATATTTTCTTCAATAGGCGCTTGAGTCTTCACATTCATTTTGCTCTTCATCACCCATGTGCTTCGACATCTTTTTGTAATGTCCACTAATATGTGTCGAACTTTCACTTTACATCATCAAAATCCATCTTGAGTGATATGGCGCTAACAGCCCTTTTGCTCTTGATTACACTTGGATACTATATTTTATGTTAGTATTTGAAGCTTTTGCTATTATGGTAAGTAAATGAATTTGTCTTGTAAGTCTGGAAAAACTTCATTCTAAGATTATGTCCACACAATCTATGCTGCTTGTTCGGATTGTTTAATTCTATATCACCAGATCATATGATGCTGATAAGATAAAAGCTAAGAAGAGTTTATGTTAAAGTAATATAGATAACAAATGGCATTTTAACTTGTTTGTTCAAGAAATGGGATAAGCTGTTTAGTCATCGCTAGATTAGAGGATGAAATTCCGAGAGAGGAGGCAAATGTGGCAGTGGTATCACCACCAAGGTACCTCTTAAGGCGATCCAAGTCATCAGCAGCATCGAGCATTGTGGGTCTAGTAGAGGGTGATTCTTGTGTGCAAAGAATACCCAACTCAATCAATTCTCCTATAGCAACATCCCACATTCTTTTCACTTCGGGGGACTGATATCTTGAAGCTCTCATAAGAGAATAGTCGATAACTTTTTCCACCCTTCCATGGTAGTGATTCTTCACCCATTTATGCAGGCTTAGCCCTCCAGTAAACATGTTGTCTGTTGGTCTTTTTCTAGTCATCGTCTCGAGGACTAGGATTCCGAAGCTGTAGACATCTCCTTTTGTTGATGTATTAGATCCAAATCCATATTCTGGATAACGAAAATCACAATGAGTGACTTGATGATCTTTTGTTTTTCATAGGACTAAAAGAAAAACAAGGAAGTTACAATTTCTGTAGAATATACTCTGCTTTTACATAAAGATTCTGGAAAATAATTGGTTAAATTTGGGTGCCTTAATATTATTTTGTAAATATTAATGATTCATATTGCATACTTCAAGAGTTCGATTGAGGTTTTGTTGAGTTCTGCTATCATCACACCTTTTCAATGTTGTTTAATTTTTTATCATTTCTTTTTTCAGAAAAGGAGTGAAACATGAAAAAGATAATGATTGTTTCTTCTGTAATTTAAAAATGCATATATATATATATATGCATTTCTTCTGTACTTTTTCTTCTAAAAGATTAATCATTTGTCAGTTTAAACTACCCGTATAATTATTAAGTTCATTTCTTCTGTACTTTTTCTTCTAAAATGCTGAAGTAAACATCTGTACCTGGTGCTATGTATCCAATAGAACCACATAACATATTTGCAGTAGAGCTTCCAATGTTCTCAACAACCTCATCATGTCCCACTCCAATTGTCATAACCAACTTTGCAATACCAAAATCAGAAACTAGGGCTGTCATGTCATCGTTGAGAAGAACATTGCTTGGCTTTAGATCACAGTGTATAACTCTAACCGGAGAATGGTGGTGCAGATAGGCCATCCCTTCAGCTATGTCACTGCAAATATTTACCCTCTGGAGGAGGGTCAAATCTGAGGAACCTGAACCCAAAGCTGGGTAGAGACGTCTATCCAAGCTCCCATTTTCCATATAAGGAAGAACAAGTGCCTTAAAATCAGGCAGGCTGCATGCAGTTATAATCCTCATGAGGTTTCTGTGGCGAATCCTCTTTAGAACTTGACATTCTCTGTTAAAACTCTTTGTTGAATTTCCGGATTGCAACTGCAACACCTTGACTGCTATGGCTGTTCTGTCAGGAAGAATTCCTTTGTAAACATGTCCGTAGCTACCTGTTCCAAGTAGTCTCTGCTCATCAAAACCTCCAGTGGCCTCTGACAGTTCTCTGTATGTAATTCTTGGGAAATTGTGCATCATTTCTGGTGTTGTTGGATTCCTCGTTTCAGATTTGGCAGATGACATGATTACTTTAACACGGCGGAGACCAATCACACAACATATTGTTGATAAGAAAGCTGATATGCTTATGACTAAAATGAATATGATAAAGAGCATACGTTTATGGAACCAATTCTGCTTTGGAGAGCAAACAGGCATGCCAGGAACTGGTCCGCAAAGATGCTGATGGCCTAAGAATGATATTTGTGTTATTGAATTAAAGACACCTCCAGAGGGAATCATACCTTTAAACTCGTTAAAAGAGAGATTGATGAAGGTAAGTGTGTGAATTTTGTTGAGGCTTATTGGGATCTTTCCAGATAAGCGGTTTCCTGAAACATCAATTGCTTCGAGGTTTTTTAGATCACCTAATGAATCGGGAAGATTTCCCTGTAGAGAATTGTGTGATAGATTTATCATCCTCAATGCAATGCAATTTGATATCTGAAAGAAGATATTTCCAGTGAATTTATTCCATGAAAGGTCTATATCTTGAACATTTTCCAGCTTGCTGAGCTCAATAGGCAAAGGCCCTTCAAATTGATTGTGTGAGAGGTTTATAAATATTCTGATTTCCCGTATACCTGATATTTCTGGAGGAATGATCCCAGTCAATCTATTGTAGGACAAGTCCAACTTGTACATATCTGTGCACTGTCCTAATGTTGGAGGTATTGTTCCTGAAAGTTGATTGTTGTTGAGAAACAAAGAGTTCACCTGAACCAAATTTCCTAGACTTGCTGGGATTTGACCAGAGAGCTTATTGTGAGATACATCAAGCAGACCCAGATGATGTAGTTTACCTAATGTTGCAGGAATTTCACCAGAGAACAAGTTGTGTGATAAGAAAAGCTGCTCCAATTGCGACAACCAACTAATCTCTGCTGAAATGGTTCCATTCAGAAGATTAGACGACAAATTCAGTAAAAGGAGATTGGAAAGGTTCCCTATATGTGGTGGGATTGATCCAGTGATCTGGTTTTCTTGCAGTAATAACTGGGTCAAATTAAGTCTGCCGATGGAACCAGGCAATGTTCCTCCGAGGCCCATGCCAGCCAACTCAAGCTCCTCTAAATCAGTGCAATTTCCCAGGGAGTTGAAGAAGGGGTCCAGATTGGTGTTGTCATCATGACTATCCATAATATTATACGACAAATGGAGGTATGTGAGGTCAAGAAGCTTGCTCATGATATCTGAAGGCAACTCTCCGGAAAGATAATTATACTCCACATCCAAATTAAACATTGAAGTATTAATCAAAGATGGAGGGAGCTGTCCTGTAAGTTGATTGTTGTATAAGCTGAGGGTCCATAGGCTTGGACAATTTCCAATTTCTTCTGGAATCTTGCCTGTGAAAAAGTTGAGTGATAGGTCTACATTTCTTAGTGAAGTGCAGTTATAAAAGAAAGAAGTTGGAAGTGTTCCTGTTAAATTGTTGTCCTTGAGAGATACTAAAGTGAGGTTCGAAAGAAGGGCTAAGGACTCTGGTATTTGACCATGTAAATTATTCCCGTCAAGCTGGAGATGGTGGAGGCGTCTGAGTTTGGAAAATTCTGGTGGAATGGTTCCAAAAAAGTGATTGTCAACAAGCATGATAACTCGGAGACCAGTGAGATTCGAAATGTAAGGCGAGAGAGGTCCTACTATACCACAGCCAGGCAGATTAAGTTCAATAACGCGGTGATGGTTTCTGTTACAAGTAACACCTGTGAAGTTGCAAACATCAACAGCCTCATTCCAATTAACTAGCGTGGAATTCGAATCAGATATTATGGTGCTTTTGATTGCCAGAAGAGCAGCCTTGTCTGTTAGCAAAGAGTGGCGAGTGTGCTGGTGACGACCAAAACCTTCATAAGCAAAGCTTAGAGCCAAATGTTGAAGGAGAAGTAGAAACATTGTCTTACTGAAGACCATGCTGGAGTGACTGTAAGTGCCTAGAATCATTATTATTTTTTTATGAGAGCCTAATGTTTTTTTCTTCTACTAACATCTCGATAATAATTGAATTTTTTTTTAATTTAAAGAATGGAAGAGCTGAGAACTTTTAAGAGAGTGAGCAAGCATGATGTGTCGAACAAGTGGTTGAAGGTAGAAATATATCTTTTAGAAAGACTATTCAATGCAAGCTATGATTGGAAAATGGAATAAAACACTTTCTTCATCTTCATCATGATGTTATTGCAACCATGATGAGTAGATTTTCAACTCAACTCAAATGAATGCTCCATGAGAAGTTGATAAAAAGTGTGTCGTAAGAGATTTGTGGACTCTATTGCATTCTTCTTTTTGTAGGGCATTAGCAGCTAACACTTAACATTCCTTCCCACATACATAATACACATTAGTCCGAATCAGTTTTCGTATCAGGATCGTATCATCTCTCATGTATTTTGATTATCAAAATGCTGCAGTTTGAGCTAATACATAACAGAGAGTCCTTTTATTATTCTGATTCTGGCTATAGTTTGAGCCGTGGTTGAGACCAATAGATTTTACTGCTGTTTCGGGATATTGCACTTTTGCATTTTAGCAATAATAGTGTTGTGCTTTTTCTTTAGGGCATTATAGTTGACATTTTAGCATCTTAGTGTCCATGGTTGTAATCCATTTAGTGTAATGTTATTAGGTTACTCTTTCAGAGCCTCTCAGTTGACATTTTATTCTGTTATGGGCACTGTGCTTATACAGTGATATCCCTGTGGATGTGGGCATAGGAGTATTTACCAAATTCTTTTTCAGTGTCAACGTGCTTACATATCGAAACTAGATTATTTTTTTTTATTTGTTGGTTTTATTTGAGTAATATTACAAGAGTATTTGAGTGTGATAATGGGTTTAGGGCTTGATTGTCAGGTCATGGTTTGAGTCTAAGGAGTGCATTTTTTTTAAGAATCTTGGACAGTCGGGGGTTTTACGTGTTCCGCTTAAACCTGGGTCAGGTGGTTTGGTGGCGGGATTTCCAATATTTCCAAAAAAAATATTACAAAAGTAATTATTAAGTGTTAACTTGTTATCCGCCTGATTACGGGTTTGAACTCTAAAAATAATTTCTATATAAAAACATGAATAAGATTGCGTATATCAAAACTTCTCTCATACCTACTTATAAAGAGAACCTTATGTACTGAATACACAAAACACAAAGTTCTAGCTATAAATAAAATCCTAGAAAAATCTTGATGTACGTACTTATCCTTGTTTTTTTCATAGATTTCTAGAACATTGCAATGGAAAACAGCACAAGAAGCTGAGTTAGATTATCTTAGTCCAGTGACAGTACTGATTCCAAAAAGATTCATTGTCTTGATTGTCTCTCACTTAGTTCTCGCATGGTCTGCTTAAAGTAGGGGTGGTAAAACGAATCAATGAATTGAATTTATATCGAATCCTAAATGAATCGAATCAAAATGTGATGGATTCGTATTCGATTCGTTTATTAAACGAATCATAATACGAATATTCGTTTAGTTAATGATATTATTTAATAAAATAATTTATCACACTTTTACATTAATTCTTCATAAAATATATACATATGAAATATGTAATTAATATATTTACCAAAAATACATCACCAAATATCGAAAATATTAAGTTTTCTATGATAATTCGCTATAATTTCTCGAATTTTAATTGAAAATTAACAAGAATTAATAAATAAAAATAATAAAACGAATCCTAAACGAATAAACGAATCAGTAAGCTTAAATTTGTATTTGATTCGTTTAATAAACGAATCGAATCGAATTGACCATTTATTAAACGAATCTATTTTTTCAAACCCATATTCGCTTTAAGGCGAATCGAATCGAACGAATAAACGAATTCTGACCTAAATTGTCACCCCTAGCTGAAAGTGTCGGTAGTAATTTATTTTTAAATCTATAAATTAGTAACTGCAATATGGCTTCTTAGTAAAAACAAATATTTTTTTTTCTAAATATAGGGATAAATGTCTAGCTCTTAGTGAAGTAAATTTTAAAAATCAATTAATGTGTATATATATTATATTTATAGAGACATGATGTCAAAATATCAAATGTTTTTTATTTATAAAAACAAACAATTTACACTTTTATTCAGATATATAAAAAAGAAAAATAAATATGTTATTCAGACATCTACATTCAAATATATTTACACTTCAACAAAATTAAGATCTATTCAGAATTTAGATAAAAAAACAAACGCAACCTCTATGTATAAATCCAAACTCTCAAATTGTGTCATTTAAGTGCCGAGTCCGGCCTATTTTGACTACTTTAAAACGATACTGATTTTCAGGTGATTTTGATCGATTTATCGACAAATTTTCGATCTCCTAAAAAAGTATTCGATTTAAATTTTAAATCTATTTTGGGGTTTTGATTGATGATTTTATATCAAAAAAGAATGACTCCATTAGAAGGCTTGGAATGTTAGCGACATATTCTCAAGATTGAATTTGATGATGCAACACTAAAAATTTTCGAAGAGCGTTAGCAGACATTATAAAAAGATGTTGAGGGGCAATGAATGTGAAGACTCAATCGAAAAACGAAGAATATCTTATGTGGTCTTAGCTTATGGCTCTCTTTGTAAGTGAGATGATAATTTAAATCTTATTCTCATAGGACATATGCACATTCATATAGATGCATTAAGGTAATTTGAAAAATGGTTTTAACTTTCAAATCCTGACATTTTGACATTGAGACCGGCATACCGGTCCCCCACACCAGCATACCAGTTCCCATACTATATTCTGAGTAGTTTTGCATTGCCTCTGGAACCGAGCTACTTCATACCGGTCACCCATACCATCTTTGTAACATCTATTTCCCGGAGATGCTACCGGCAGGGAATAGTCCGACTTATCCCCCTGAGCCTCCGACTCTCTACCTACTACTAATCTTATCTTAAATATAAACTCATGCATGAAACCATTACCCAACTCAACAACATCAATGCATTTTATAACTTATACTATATACTTCATAATACTTCACATTACAAGTATGATAGTGAACACTTTTAACACATTATGTACACAATATCTACCATACAATATGTATGATGCATTACTTTACTTAGACTCGCACTCAAATGCGACTTTGACCCGACCTAGTGGATTCAAACCCTCTAGTGACTGCCATCAGTATTCATCCTATTGAGCTCGTCCTTCAGGTATAGCTGCAAAATAAAAACACTGGGAGTGGGGGGTTAGATCGTTTGAACAACCTAGTGAGTGGATATTTTTAAAACGGAAAATGAAACAAATCTTTGTTCTGAAATAAAAACCATCTTATGAAAATTGATCTTCTCTGAAAATATTTTCTTGTTTGAAAACACATTTCTTTTCTGGAAAACGCTTCTGGAAATTCATTTTATCTATAAAACTCTGAATTCTCACAAAACATATTTTCTTGAAAACTCTTTCATAAAACTGATTTTTTGAAAATCATATTTCTGAATACCTAATCTATGAAAATCTGTCTCTGAAAAACCTGACGTATAAGGGTGTTACGTCTCACCGTCCCCCATATGCCTAAACTAGTGGTCTTGGGGCGTTATGTCTTACCGTCCCTCAAGCCACTGAACTAGAGCCAGATGTGTGGATCAATGCTATCATCTAGACTCTGAATATGGGGACTAGGGAAGTTACGTCTCGCCGTTTCCCTAGCCCTGAAATATAGGATCTAGGGGAATCTGTCATCCATAGTCTTGAACTATCTGTTCACACGTTCTGAATCCGTCAATTCCAGTAACCGTCAGTTCCAATATATGTACCAATTTACATCTAAGGTGGGTTTTCCCCATGCCTAAAAAAATCATAGAAATCATGCTTTCAAAATCAAAGCTTTCTAAAATATTTTTTTAAAACATTCTTATTCATAAAACATCTGGAAATAAACTTGGCTAACGCCCTATATGTGGAAAATTAAATTTCAATTCAAAAACATAAGTAAATATAACTTGAGAAAATGGTCCACTCGCTGATTAATCTCTATGGTCCTTGATTCCTGGATGCGACTGGGGAGTCCATTGTGGAAAAGAAATTCATCTTTTTGTTCTTAGGAAATCATCATCCTTTCATCCAAAATCCCATGAGGAAGAAGAAATTTTCTTGAGGGCTTCCTTGCCATACATCACGTTTTTTGTTTCCCAAAAGAGATGGATTAATAGTGCTTTATTTATAGACAATGGCTGAGTTTTTGTGTGATGAAGTGAATGGTTAAGATGGTGCCACATCACACAAGTCTAGGTCATTTTTGAAATTACTGTAGCATCCACGAAAATCTTCATTTTTGACTTTTTTATGATTATAATATGGAAAAATGTCCAAACTAAAAATTATGGGTCTCGATCTTACAGTTCCGATGATATAAAATTCATAATAATCGGAGATCGTATGAAAATGTTATTCCCTAAATAATAAGGACTGTTCGGAGTGGAACGTAACCTACATTCCGCATCGGAACTGCAAGGAATTTGCCGAGTGTCCCAAAAGTCATTTCATGAGCACATATATATTTGAACATGATTTACATCACGTATTATGCCATCCATAACTTAGTAGTCATCGGGATTACCGGGGTATTATAAATTATCCCCTCTTAAATAGGATTTTTCATCAAATCCCTTCTGATGTTGAACTTCTTACGTCCATCTTGATTTGAAGACATCTGGTCTCTACTGTTTTTATCCTCTAAACACTTTTATAACTTAGGCCAATTTCTCTAATTCTTGCTTGTATTTAGCTTTCTCAAGCTTTTGCTTTGATCAATTAAAACATTCCTAAAGCTTGCTATTTATAGCAAAACTTAGGTAATTCTTAATTAATAAAAGTTGTAATCAACTTTTAAGTGGGCTTAATCTAATTTGTCCAAATATCTATAATTATGTGTGACTAATCTCCATTGTCTACCACTTTGATTTAATCCAATTAAATCAAGACAAGGATTAAGAAATTGATTAGTTCAATATTTGCCACTTTGATTTAATCCAATTAAATCAAGCCAAAACCACCTATTATTACACATTTACAATTACCATAATATCCTCAAATGGTAGAGATAATTATGATTTTACAATTAAGCCCTTGTGTAATTATTTAATTAATCCAATTAATCCAATTAGGTCAAAGTAAATAATTTATTTTATCAAATAACACTTGATTATCTTAGTTGATAATTATAATATCGAATATTATCTTTTATGAAAATTAATCGGCAACCTAAGTGCTCAACGAATACACCTCATATTTGGATTCTCTAAGTTCATACATGTTCGTCATATAAGCCTAGCTAATATGTACACAATTCGGCCACCTCTGAATTCGTGAAGAACACGAACAAATTTTTTGAACTATACAAGTCGAGGTCATCATATATGTTTAACAATCCCTTCATCGTAGGCTATCCGAGTTGTTCTTAGGAAATATAGAATACAAATTTCCAAGGCGCACATCTCATGTCGACATGTCCATGATCCTTTATAACTGATGCGATCCACCCTAGGTGATCGACTTTGGCCAAAGCTTTAAGAATCGTGACTTTATTCACATGGATACCTAAACCCCTTATGGTACACATATGGGCTGATAGATCTTATCTTGCTTCGTACTTGATTACTGAGTGTATCGGTCTACACCCAACGAACATATAGAGGCCAGACAATGAAAGGTTTCTGACATACATGGCATCAAAGTATGAAGGATTTCACACAAAATCAATGATATCCTATAGTCAAAGGATTACATATGCTACTCGACTCGATGAGAGTCCTATTGACTATAGTGAGTACTTCCAACTATTATGAATCACCTTCGAGTCATTCAGTTATTGGTCCAACCAATACCCACGTCTATACGAGTTTCCAAAACTCATGGTACATCGGGTTAAATCATTGGAACTCCAATTTTAATATACGGTATGTGCTAGTCTTCTAGGTTATAGGAATTGAACCGTAGTCCAAAACCAACGACTATGAATATATATACTCTAAGAATAATTTACAATAGTAATAATTATCCAATGTCGGACCACTTAGTGTCCAGTATTAATACAAGACTATTCTAAGGTCGATGTCATTCTTACCATATCTATACATCAATCTAATATGCATAATGGTAATACCATTCATAAGATATAAAATGAAAATATAGTTATTTTATTAATAAATAATAAAATGTAAAATTCGGATTGACCCTCCAAGCATTAACTCCGACAAACTCTCATTTGCTAAGTGCCAATCTGGATGGTACCGCAGTCCCATCTACTCCACATGTTTATCGAATAACTTAGGAGGTAAGGCCGTTGTAAGCGAGTCTGATATAATGTCTAGACCCTAAACCTTCAAGACCATTATATCTTTTCGTTCAATTATCTCTCTAATTACGCGGTATTTTCTTTTCATTTGCTTAGACTTGGAATGCGCCCTCGGCTCCTTAGCCAGCGCAATGGCTCCACTATTTGCACAATATAATGGGATCAAATCCGTAATACTAGGCACAATGCCAAGTTCTGTGATAAAATTTCTAATCGAAACGGCTTCTTTAACAGCTTCTGAAGCCGCTATAAATTCCGCCTCAGTGGTGGAATAAGTTGTTGAGCCTTGTGTAGGACACAGATCTGGGCGACGCATGCTATTCCGGGGTCGCGGCCCGGTTGGGAGTACGGAGTAGCCCACGGGGGACTAAACCGGAGAATAATGGAGTCGCCACCCGGTGTGAACCGGGAAAAAGATTTAAGGCCGCACTCACCCCTCGCAAGGGAAGACCTCAAACCGTTGGGTTCGGAATGGTCCCTTACTTATGTCGTTTGTAATGAATGGATTTGTGCAATATTAACCAAGTCTACTCAACATACATGTTGGTCAAAGTAGTCTAAATTATAGGTTTGCATGCTTCAACAGTAAACTTTTCATAACGGCAAACATTCGGCATCACACATTAAACATGCTACATACATAGTAATCTAAACATACCTTAACTTAAATTCCTCATATAAAAGGTAAATAACTAAAACATGCTTGAAATAAAAAAACAACATTATAATGGCCTAATCATGCTCAAATACAAGTTGGATGAAATGAAATACATGAATCCTTCAAGTGGTACGGGGCATTATATCCCGAGTGCAAACCATAATACCGTCCATTCGGATTCGGCTATGGAATTTATGTCCGGGTTTCCATCCAATATACCACAAAAAAGAACACATGTTCCATCCACCCGAGATCACATCACACACTAATTCATAACTCTCATGCGACGGAAAATAAGTTACATGCTTTCCTAAATTACCAATTTACATAACTTAAATTAAATAACAAGCTAAACCAATTATTCATGTTAAACACATTTCCTAAGTCATTATTTCATGTGAATAAATTCCAAACAACATGCTAAACTAATTATCCATGCTAAACACATAAAATACATTTATTAAGTCATTATTTCATGTGAATAAATTCAATAATATAAACCCTCAGGTCTAACCTTTTGTGTCGTCTCTCGGAAGTGTGTTATACGGCCGTCGGAAAGGCTAAGACACCGTTATTCCATCGGTTCAGTGTTTTGACATTTTTTGTTCGTTGTTTCACTGTTTCCACTTTGTTTCGCTGCGATTCAGGTCACCACACTTTGCTCACTGGTTTGCAGTGAATTAAGGGCTGTTTTAGTGATGGTTTGGGCGTGAATGTGGAGGGCTAAACTAGGCAGAATGTGTGCTGGTTCCAGGGACTAAATATGGTCAGTTTGTGCGTGAATACTATGGCTGAATGAGGGCTGTTTGAGAGTTGATTCCAGGGTTGAATAGGGGCCGTTTGGGCGTGAGTTCCATGGGTGAATAAGGGCTGATCTGTGTGTGAATATTGGAGCTGAATGAGGGCTGTTTTGGGTTTGTTTGAGAGGTAGTAAGGGGCGTGACTTTCAGGTCAATAATAAGGAAATTAGAGTCGCTGAACTGAGCAGAATAGGGATGGTCTTGGCGTGAGTTATAAGGCTGAAATGGGAGGCAATGTGCGTTGATGATGAAGGGCTAAATGGAAATAGTATGGATGAAGGGCTTTGGCGTGAACAATGGGGACTAAGAGGGCTGAGTTGGATGCTTTGGCGTGAACAATGGTAGTGAAATATGGCTTTGTATGCACTGATTAGAGGTAGTGAGTTGCTTGAAAGGTAGGCAGTGAGTTGCTTGAAGTGTAGGCAGTGAGGATGTTGAGCTGATTGGAGGCAGTGAAAGGAGGCTTGGGCGTGACTTCTAGGGGGAATAAGAGGGGTTGTTTTGATCTCCAAAATGCTTAAGTGTTTGGTTAACGTCTGCTAGGTATATGCTAAGGGGCGTGAGGTGTTTACGGTAATTGTGAGTTGCCTGTGCGTGAATTGTAGGCAGTGGGTTTCTTGAGCGATGTGGGACTTTGGGCGTGAGGTGAGCTGAATGAAGTGCGTGAAGTGAGCTGAATGAAGTGTGTAAGTGAGGGCTAGGCGTGAGTGCTTTATGCGTGAATGAGGGCTGGTTTTGAGGGGGCTATTTCCCAGGCGATGTGGGACTTTGATGAAGGGATGTTTGGTGTGTTAGGGGGCTTTCCAATGGAATACTTAGGGGTGTTAAGGGCTGGTCTTCAGGGGCTGTAGTGGCGTGAATTAAAGGTAGTGTAGGGGGCTGGAATGTGGCAGTTAGGCGTGCATAATAGGGCTGGTTGTGAGGCTAATGGGGCGTGAGGTGTTTACGGTAATTGAAACGAGACTTGGGCGTATTTGAAGGTTTGAGAGGAGATGTGTTTTGCTCTTCAAATGCTAAGTCTTTTGCTTGATGTCTCTTGATATGTGCTAGGTGTTCCAAGGCAGAAAAATGTGTGTTTATATAGGCATTTGAGAGGGCATTAATTGGGTTGGCAAGGTGATGTTGAAAGACATTTATTAGGTTGGCAAACTTTGTGAAAAATGGTGAAAGGTTGATGTAATTGTGATGGCTTTGTTGAAAATGTCTAAAGATGTATATTAATGATGTTGAAAATAAATAAAAGGAGTGTTATAAGGTTTTGGACGTGGGGTTTACTAATAAATGGTGTAGGGTTGTCTAATAAATGGCTTGGAAAAAATGGTATCAAGGTAAGATGTGAAGTCAAAGGTTAAAGTAAGTTTGGTAAATGGATAAATCATGTTTGAATAGTGTAAGGAGGGGTAATTTTAGTGTCATGGACGTGGGCCTAATGGGTGGTGGGCTTGGTGTTTGATTTATTTTGGTTTCATGGGCTTTGGATGTGGGTTTAGGTGTTTAGGTGGGCTTGGAAGGGTTTGCGGTGATTTTCGGGTTATAGATACGCTTTGAAACGAACATCCAACAAGTGAACTCCGAGCAAACTTAGCGAATCAAAACCAATAATATGTCAATTCTTGACTTCTCATTTCCGACGACCGTTTTCCGCGACTTCCACGACTCAAAGGTAGTGCCTCCTTACGAGACTCATCATCGGGTTTGGTATGCAAAAATGCAATGCCTACAGTCACCCCCACTTTGATGGGATTTGTTCAGTGTGTGACAATGACAATCCTATCAAAGTATGTGCAATGCATTTTTACTTACCTGGCTCGTCAGCTGTCACCTGGTCCGCCTGCTGGGTTAATTTGATGGTACTAAACCCCGTACCTAGGGTGTCGCAGTAGTCCACAACACTTCATAATAACCTGTGATTCGTTCCTGGATTCCTTCCAAAACTCTGACGGTGTGGACCTTAGCCCTGAGATTCATTCTCGGATTCACTCCGAAACTCTGCTGATATGGGCCTCAACCCTGGGATTCATTCCTAGATTCATTCCAAAACTCTGTTGACGTGGGCCTCAACCATGGGATTCATTCCCGGATTCATTCCTGGATTCATTCCAAATTCTGAGAGATTCATTCCAATTCTGAGAGATTCATTCCCTGGATTCATTCCAATTTCTGAGAGATTCATTCCCTGGATTCATTCCAAACTGAGAGATTCATTCCCGGATTCATTCCAAATGCTGAGAGATTCATTCTCTGGATTCATTCCACATTCTGAGAGATTCATTCTCTGGATTCATTCAAAAAATATGAGAGATTCATTCTCTGGATTCATTCCAGAAACTGATACTGAAGTTGATGTGGGTCTCGTTCTCGATTTGAGTTGAGATAAGGGTTTTCTTCCCTGAACTGTGGGTCTTGTTCCCGATCTAAATTGTGTTGAGCTGAGGGTCTTGTTCCCTAAATTGAGTTATGGGTCTTGTTCCCGAACTGAATTATGTTGAGGGTCTTGTTCCCGATTTTTTGAGTTGTGGGTCTTGTTCCCGTTTTGAGCTGAGGGTCTTGTTCCCGATCTGAATTGAGCTGAGGGTCTTGTTCCCTGAACTGAGCTGAGGGTCTTGTTCCCTGAACTGAGTTGTGGGTCTTGTTCCCGATCTGAATTGTGTTGAGGGTCTTGTTCCCTGAACTGAGTTTGGGTCCTGTTCCCGATCTGAATTGTGTTGAGCTGAGGGTCTTGTTCCCTGAATTGATTTGTGGGTCTTGTTCCCATTTTTGAGCTGAGGGTCTTGTTCCCTGAATTGAGTTGTGGGTCTTGTTCCCATTTTTGAGCTGAGGGTCTTGTTCCCTGAATTATGTTGAGGGTCTTGTTCCCTGAATTGAGTTGTGGGTCTTGTTCCCGATCTGAATTGTGTTGAGCTGAGGGTCTTGTTCCCTGAATTGAATTGTGGGTCTTGTTCCCGATCTGAATTGCGTTGAGCTGAGGGTCTTGTTCCCATTTTTGAGTTGAGGGTCTTGTTACCGATCTGAATTGTGTTGAGGGTCTTGTTCCCTGAACTGAGTTGTGGGTCTTGTTCCCGATCTAAATTGAGCTGAGGGTCTTGTTCCCTGAACTGAGCTGAGATGAGGCTTTATTCCTTCTGGGCTGTATTCCCGAACTGTGTTAAGATAAGGCCTTATTCCCCTTATCTGAGCTGACTGTGGGCTTTGTTCTCAAACTGTAATGATTGAAGGCTTTATTCCATGACTGTGTTGACTGTGGGCCTTGTTCCCGAATCTGTATTGATTGTGGGCTTTGTTCCCGAACTGTTGATATGAGGCTTTATTCCCCCGAGCTTTGTTCCTGAACTGATTGATATGAGGCTTTATTCCTCTGAGCTTTATTCCCGAACTGTACTGAGATGAGGCTTTATTCCTTCGAGTTTTATTCCCGAACTGTACTGAGATTGAGCTTTGTTCCCGAACTGTTGAGATGAGGCTTTATTCCCTCGAGCTTTGTTCCCGAATTGTACTGACTGTAGGCTTTGTTCCTGAACTATACTAATTATAGGCTTTGTTCCCGAACTGTACTGAATGTGGGCTTTGTTCCTGAACTGATACTGATATGGGCTTCGCCCCAACTGATACTGATATGGGCCTCGCCCCCAGAATGCCATCCCCGGCTGATACTGATCATGAACTGATGTGGGCCTCGCCCTCATGTTGAGATAGGCCTCGCCTTCAAACTGATACTGATGTGGGGCTTCGCCCCCAAGCTGATATGATATTCTACCTCACACATTACACCACCTCTCACGAGATAATCTTTGATAGATAGACATATTTTTGTCCTCAACGAATGCTTTCGCGTCGAAACCGAAGAACCTTCAAAGTACTCGACATACTCAAGTCCAATCATCTGAATGAGTGATCTGAGCTAGACTCCATGTGTGTGTGTGTTAAGTCTCTTTCGCAGCTTATTCCTTAAGTAAGCCAACTTGGTGATTTCGTTTCAGAGAATCGAACCAATGGGTCTAACCAACCTGGATGTCTTGATCACATTCTGTGATTACTTCAGCATACTCAACATGATATGATTTTCATCTTTTTTCTTTTGTCTATTTCTTTTCATTTTCTTTTCTCTTTTTTCTTTTTTTTTGTTTCTTTCTTTTTCTGACACACATACCCTTTAAGGTAGCATTTCTCCTCATGGTGGTCCTAATACTCGCCCATGGGTAGCTTCACGCTTATCGATTATAGGCGGTCTATTTTTTTCTTTCATATTTTCTTTTCAGAGACTTTTTCTTTATTTCCAACCATATCATATATCATAGCATCAGTAAACCAGGGTGGACACCCAATCAAACGGTCATTCACCGATCCATCATCTCTTCAACTAGTCACCTCGCTAACCACTCAGGCTTCTACTGCTAGGATCCCATAATCAAGTGCTCACGAGTCTAGCTGAGATCAATCCATTCAGAATACCGGACGAGAGCACGTCTCGCACTTATCGTTTCTAGGGTTTCTCCCTACAGCAAACAATGTCATCACCGGACATATATCTAATTACCAAAGACTTCTCTCACTAATTTTTTTTTTCTTTTCATTTTTTTTTCATTCATTTTTTTTCAATAATTAAAATAGAACACAAACTTTACAAACTTTTAAATAGGTCTCATGCACGTAGTACCTGGTCAGCAGGAAACATCACAGATTCAGATCAATCTCCAATTTTCACTTCTTGCCACGATCACTATCAGTCCAGTCCAATCTGGAGAGGATTGGGTCGAGCTTCGGCTCAAAAGCCAGGATCTGGTCAATCAACTCTTCGGCATTCGTCGCTGTCAAGAAAATGTCTTCCACAGATTTGGTGACGAATTCATGTCTCTTGGCTTCCGCAAGAAACACAAACAGGAAATCAAAGAAGTGCTCAATATTAAGTAACCCGATGGGTTTCCGGTGAACGTTCAGGTGTGCCCATGACGCCATTGTAAATATCTCTTCGAATGTACCAAGTCCACCTGGTAATGCAATGAACACATCTGCAGTATTAATCATTTCATGAATTTGTTCAGACATACCTGACACAATGCCCTCGTCTCCATTTGTCGGCCCGATTAACCTTTCGTCAGCCAAAGGTCTTGGGATGATTCCCAAGACGTGACCGCCACCTTCCTGAACGGCGTTTGAGATTTCTCCCATCATCCCCATACTTCCACCTCCGTAAATTAAATTCATATTTTTAGCGGCCATCACTTGTCCCAATTCTCTAGCAGCTTCCAAGAATTCAGGTCTGTTACCAGGGTTAGATCCACAGAAGACACAAATTTTCTTGAATCGTTGCTGTGAGGTTGCTTCCATTTTTTTCTCTTTTACTTTGGATATATGTCTGATCGTGTTGTGGAGAGCAATACCGAGCTGAATTTATAGGACCTGTAAAAGAGGTGAACAATAATTGCAATAATGATGGTTAGCTAAACCACAAAAGGAGTCGTCATAAGTAAAAAAGGTTAATGGATCCTGTCTGCGAAAACAACGAGAGAAATCGTGAGATGTCAAAAAGTTATGGATTCGTTCCACGAAAATAACAGAAAATAACAAAAGAGATCGTGATATGTCAAACAGCCGTGGATTCTTTCCACGAAAATAACAGAAAATACCAAAAGAAGTCCTAAAATGTCAAAAAGTTATGGATCCCTTCCACCTCAACATGTCATGAAAGATCCCAAAAGTTATAGATTCTGTCTACAAAAATTCCAAAACAAGTCACGAAAGGTCAAAAAGTATGGATCATACTTACGAAAATAACAGAAAATAACAAAGCCAAAGCAATAATTAAGGTAAAGGAATTGTGTACTCAATACGTTGCTCGCTTGGTATAAATTCATTAAGGTGCGTCTCATGAATTCTTTCCTTACTCTGCCACCACTAATGAATTAGCTCCCATTCTTGTGATTGCCCAAACACCATTCCCTCTGTCTTAACATGCTCCGCATTTGCTTTTGCCTACAAAAATAACACACAAAATTAAAAACTCAACAACATGTATACACAAAACATGAAAACAGAAATAGCAGCAAAGTGCACTGGTTGCCTCCCTATTAGCGCTAAATTCATCGTCTTCAGCCAGACATGATCAAAATCCTTCCGTCAAGGTGGCTTCATCACCGTCTTTAGTGCTTTTGCCGTTTTTTAATTTTTGCTGCTTTCTCTTCTTTCTTTTTTTTTTCTTTAAACCTGCAAATACAAAACAAAATAATAAAGGCATGTGCATGTACGTATGCAAGAGTAGAGATACTCCCTTTTCGTGATGGCTTGGCTCCTCATGTGCTCGTTGGAGCCATGTGTCTTTGGCCGCCCCCTGCGGGTTCTCTTTTTGAAATCTGTAAAAACAACACACAAAACAAGAATGCAAGTTACGTGTATGCATGTATGAATTGTTGAGTTTTTCTAAGGTCCCAAGATCAAACAAGACATGAAAACATGCGTGAATACATCAACGGAGGTAGCGGAATACTCACATTGATCGGTTATGTCGAATTGAAGACGAATCAAGCCCAAAAAACGCACTGCCTTCGGCACCACTGCATGCAGTCCACTGCCCACTGTCTTCAGTGTTTGAGCTGCGAAATGGAGCTCCATGCATCGTCGGATGGATCCCGGCTCATGGTCGAACCTCCCTACCACCTTCGCAAGACTTGTAAGTGTGCTAGCACTTGAATTTTCACCATGAAAATCCACTCTTGCTTCCCTATTGTTCACGCCCAAACTGGTTCAAAACCAGTGAAGAATAGCCACTGTTTTGGCGTGAGAGAGATGAGAGAGTTAAATGATTTTTGTTACAAAAAAATCAATTATATTTATGCCATAATATTTATTAAATTAATAATAAACTTATGACACAAATCATGCAATGGCTTAGAGTGTCAAACACTCAATTTCCATGCAAAACCATTGAGTGCATTGTACACTATCTCCATGCAATGCATTAGAATTAAATAATGCATAATATGACATGTGTCATGTGGGCCCCACACGTTTCCAAATGAAAGTGGGCCCACGTGCACTCACGCGTTCGGGTTCGATATTTCCGAAATACCGAACTTACGTCGCGACGTTAATTAAATCGAATTTAAATAAATAATTGCGCCTAGCGAAATTATTATTTACCTCGCTAACGAATTAATTCTAAATTAACTCGTTTGCCCGAATTAAAATCTAATTTTAATTCCGCGTCGAAATCTAATTTCGTTTAATACATCGAATATATTAATTTACCGATTAATTCCAAATTAATCGTTATCTCTCCCTAGACGACATTTTATCCTAGATAAAATATCTCCGTAATTAATCCTAGATTAATTTTCTCTCTCTTCTATATAATCCCAGATTATTCAAGAGTGCAAGTTGTGCGTCATCGGTGGATTATCGGGAAGCGACCCATGAGATCCCCGGATTAGTTGGCAGTAAATGCGGTCGCCGGAGTATCCGAATCACGTACGTACCAAGTACTACGTTCTACCGATTTACGAGACAAGGTCGACTCCTAGCAAAGCACCAAGTCTACCTAATTCTCCGGACATATCCATTAAAGAGTATCAAAGATCTGTATCAAGCGTAGTATACTAATGTATTGTGCATATCGGTCCAGTATCGGATAGTCACGTGCTAGGGCTGGGGCTGGATAAGTGTATGCCCCGTCCGAAACACATATCGGGTGTCTAGTAACTAGTCTCTATAATCGGATATTCATGACCTGGTCATAATATCACGATTGGATGCGCATCACTTAAGAGCACTAATACCGTATCCTGCGTGACATCATCTCCACTATGACTGGAGTGATACTTCCGTCTCGACATCACATCCAATACACTGCGATTCCTGATAAACCCAGAAGAGGTGAACACAGAACCAGTTAAGATCCCCCAACCACCAAAACCAAAGTTTACCGATTGTCGTAAGTATTAGCGATGCAAGTCTCAGGTTAAGACTATACACATCTACCTTGATTTCGGCCTCCCATAGACACCTAGTCATAATACCAATGGGATTCCGAAGGGTCTATCCAGAGCGAAGCTGTTTCCCGTACCATCGGTGAAACACGACCTCCTATCGCACTTGCACAAGTATCCAATACTTATATATATGAGAACTATGCCGTTGTGCCCTCACAACGCGCACAAGTGCAATACTAGCCTATTCCGCATTATCGATGTCCAGTCTCGATAATACTACGGCTAGGGATATTTAATGATTAATCCTTCGTGGACTGATACTGTCTCATATCATCTCAATCCAGGAACTAATCATAGGGACCTCTCTTCATTTATATATCTATGGTGATCTAATCACAAATGACGAGAGTGCAATTTCCTTGTTACATTGTTAATTTTGTTACAGCAACACAATGTTCTGTGCAAATAGTGACGCTATGGGTCATATTATCCAACAATCTCCCACTTGGCACGTAGCGAGTCACTCAAGTGTCCTACACCCGAACTATGTAAGGTTCGCTCAAATTGCTGAGGAAAGGTTTTCGTCAGCGGATTTGTTCGATTATCGTTCGACGCGATTTATACGATCATCACATCGCCACGATGTATGATCCGAACGAATCAGATGATATAGAAGTATATATCTGGATCGTCGATGAGACCTTTAATTCCTTAGCCTGTGCTGACGCCTAGCTCAGCTGCTAACAGAACTATATCTAATCTAATTAGATTCACTTTCGACCCAAAAGACTTCTATTGCCGCCTCAGCTGCAGCAATAATCCGCATTTGTTGTTTATTCGGCAACAGTTATCTTGCTTGGAAGATTTCCAGCTCACTGTCCCGTTATTCAAACTTTATAGTACCGCAGTATTTAATTGTTTGGAAACTTGCAGTGGTGATCCCAGTCACTTCAAGTTCTCCTTCTCCATAGTTTAAGACAGCATCTTTAGTTTTCTCAGATACTAACAGATGTTCTTAATCTTTAATCCAGTGACTATCACTTGGATTAACCTGATCGTGACTCCATATGCTCGAAGCGTATGAGACACCCTATCAAGTACATTTTAAATGTACAATTTCCAGAGAGTGTTAACAAACTCCAAATCTATCCCAGTAGATCTTTATTCCTTGAATAAAGGTTGTTACTCCCCAGAATTCTACGGAGAATTTCTATGAAAGAATATTTATGAAAGCCAAGCTTTCTGTTGGTTTATTCTAAGGTCCCAAGATCAAATCAAGACATGAAATAATGCGTGAATACATCAACGGAGGTAGCGTAAAAAAACATTGATCGGTTGAGTCGATTTGGAGACGAATGAAGGCCAAAAACGCACTGCCCTTCATGCCAAACTGCAACAGTCAGCTGTCCCTGCAAAACAGAATTTCGGGTCTCAAAACGAAGCTCCAAACTCCGTCGGATGAGTCCCGCCTCATGGGTGAACCTCCCTACCACCTTCGCAAGACAAGTAGTGTGCTAGCACTTGCGGTTTTCACCATGAAAACCCAACTCTTGGCTTCCCTTGCTCACGGTTTTTCTTGATAAAAAACAGTGAGTTTTGCCCTTCTTTGGGCGTGAGAGAGTGGAGAGAAAATGAGAGAGATCTAATTGTGTTGTTATTAAAATGATTTACCAAAAATCAATTTATATTTATGCCATAATATTTATTAAATTAATAATAAACTTATGACACAAAGCATGCAATGGCTTAGAGTGTCAAACACTCAATTTCCATGCAATAACATTGAGTGCATTGTACACTATCTACATGCAATGCATTAGAATGACATGTGTCATGTGGGCCCCACACGTTTCCAAATGAAAGTGGGCCCACGTGCACTCACGCGTTCGGGTTCGATATTTCAGAAATACCGAGCTTACGTCGCGACGTTAATTAAATCGAATTTAAATGAATAATTGCGCCTAGCGAAATTATTATTTACGTCGCTAACGAATTAATTCTAAATTAACTCGTTTGCCCGAATTAAAATCCAATTATAATTCCGCGTCGAAATCTAATTTCATTTAATATATCGAATATATTAATTCATCGATTAATTCCAAATTAATCGTTCTCTCTCTTTAGACGACATTTTATCCCGGATAAAATATCTCCGTTATTAATCCTAGATTAATTTTCTCTCTCTCTTCTTTATAATCCAAGATTATTCAAGAGTGCGAGTTGTGCGTCATCGGTGGATTATCGGGAAGCGACCCATGAGATCCCCGGATAATCTGGCAGTAAATACGGTCGTCGGAGTATCCGAATCACCTACGTACCAAGTACTACGTTCTACCGATTTACGAGACAAGGTCGACTCCTAGCAAAGCACCAAGTCTTCCCAAGTTCTCCGGACATATTCATCAAAGAATATCAAAGATCGGTATCAAGCGTAGTATACAATTGTATTGTGCATATCGGCCCAGTATCAGATAATCACGTGCTAGGGCTGGGGCTGGATAAGTGTCTGCCCCGTCCGAAACACATATCGGATGTCTGGTAACTAGCCTCTATAATCGGATATTCATGACCTGGTCATAATATCACGATTGGATGCGCATCACTTAAGAGCACTAATACCGTATCCTGCGTGACATCATCTCCACTATGACTGGAGTGATACTTCCGTCTCGACATCACATCCAATACACCACGACTCTCTGATAAACCCAGAAGAGGTGAACACAGAACCAGTTAAGATCCCCCACCACCAAAACCAAAGTTTACCGATTGTCGTAAGTATTAGCGATGTAAGTCTCAGGTTAAGACTATACACACCTACCTTGATTTCGGCCTCCCATAGACACCTAGTCATAATACCAATGGGATTCCGAAGGGTCTATCCAGAGCGAAGCTGTTTCCCGTACCATCGGTGAAACACGACCTCCTATCGCACTTACACAAGTATCCAATACTTATATATATGAGAACTATGCCGTTGTGCCCTCACAACGCGCACAAGTGCAATACTAGCCTATTCCGCATTATCGATGTCCAGTCTCGATAATACTACGGCTAGGGATATTTAATGATTAATCCTTCGTGGACTGATACTGTCTCATATCATCTCAATCCAGGAACTAATCATATGGACCTCTCTTCATTTATATATCTAAGGTGATCTAATAACAAAATGACGAGAGTGCAATTTCCTTGTTACATAGTTAATTTGCTACAACAACACAATGATCTGTGCAAATAGTGACGCTATGGGTCATATTATCCAACACTTTCACCAATAGTTATATGGGAATATGGGAATTTCACTGTTAGTGCGCTCTCCCACTAACCTCCTTATATACACAAGAATTATTTCGTTTTGAGTCAAATCATAAACCATTATGATTATTTCAAAACGTCAGTTCCAAGAACCTTATGCTTGCATTGATCCAAACATGGATCGAATAACCCGCAAACCTTGTTTGTCGGTTATATAAAATCGTCAGGATGTTGTAAACATCCTCCAAAAGGTTTCCTTTTCAGGAAAGTGATTTTGATCTGTAACTGACACATTTCATAAATGAAATACGCAGTTATCAACAAGCATTTTCAAAATGGATTTACTATGGCAACAGGTAAAAGGTTGAACTGTTATTAACATAATGTTGATAACGATACCTTTCCGTCAAAAGCCTAGCTTTGCATGTTGGTATGTTGCCTTCCATGTATGTCTTCCTTGAAGACGTTTAATGTACCATAGGCACAATGCCTTATGGTACAACAACTATTATCCAAAATAGTTGTTATACATGGAATCCATTTCGGATTCATGGCACTTTGCCATAACATGGAGTCGATACCTCGTATCACTTCCTCTAAACGTAGTCGGATGGTACACCACCATAAGATTGACATCTTTATGAGGTGAGATCAGAAACCCATACCCTAGGTTGTTTTCTGACTCTATCCGATCTACTAGTTTCTTGTGTATTTGAAGATTAATGGTATAGATTCATCATAGATGAACTATTTGTGTTCCATTAAGGACTTCGTGCCTTGAACAGTGTTACTACCGATTTTCATCGAGTATCACTATCCTCCCACTGACCACTGCATATCGGTATTTCTCTCAGGAAAACCGCATGGTGAGCAACAATCACATTGTTCTCATGTGGGATTTATAAGTACTATACTTAAGTTTTCCCTTAGAATAACCTATATTGGCACTTATCCAATTTGGGTCCTTAGTTTGGTATCATCCAAACGCTATGCCTGGCATACCCAAATTATCAGGAATGAGAAACCTCGTTTCTTTCCTGTTCATATCCTATATGATATCTGTCAAACAGATTTATATGGAACCTTATTCCAAATAAGTTTTACACTGTTAATACATATCCTGTTGAAGGAAATAGTAGCTCAGAGCGACTCGTGATAAACCTTATCATGTCTAACAAAATTCGGTTTTAGTTCAGACGCACCGTCTAACTGACGTGTCTCGGGAGGAGTCCTCACATGAAAGAACACTGTACTCTTTCATTTATATATGAAACTTACTGCTTAAGTATTTTCATTTCGGTCTCACCGTGGCGGAATAACACTATAGCCGATCTGTTTGTTTACTTCGTGTCGAAACTTCAAAAGTTTCTGATCTGTGTTCTTCAAAAGAAACACATAACCACAACGTGATGCTACATCTGTTAAGGTCACGAAATATTCATGTTCACATCTAGCCCAGCTAGATATGGGCCCACTTAATTCACCATGAATAGGGCTAACAGATCGGTGGCCCTTTTACTATTACCAAGTAAATAGTATTTTAGGTATTTAACCTAATAAACTAGATTCGTAGACCTTATTTGAATAGTCAAATCAGTCCTAGTATCCACTCTTCAAAAGTGTGGATATACGAGTCTTGTTTAATTGTGTCCTAGACAACAATGCCACAAATAAGTCTCCATTGATCAAATCAATTTGAGCTATTTATTTGTCATTTTATATGTTTGAGATTTTATTATATTCAAAATATAAATTCTGTTATTTACATCCAATGTATTTATCTCAGTATCATCTTTATATAATGAAACACTTTAGTGTTCTAGAATATAAAGGTTTTATCTGCATCAGATTAAACACTGATATAGAGATAATGTCTCTAGTCAAACTAGTTACATTATAACATTTCCTAAAGTACATACCCAAAGGGCAGTTCCTAAACTTAGGTATCTACGGTCAAAACAGCGACTTTCGTCCCGTTTTCGATTTGCAGAGAAATCTCGGCTTGAAGCCAGTATCCAGCTCACAGCGGATTCTGAACGTCAATACATATATGTATTATGTACCACACTAAGTATGTTAAAATCCAATTTTCAATACTAGTAGTAAACATAACTTTGACAAATATTTTTAAAGTTAGAGCCTCGCCCTATTTTCAATTCCTTCGTGTCTTCCATATCCAAATGGTAGTCACTTTGGGATATGTCAATTATCCTTTCAATATTTCACAAACCTTGGCCAAGCCTTGGGTTTCGGAATATCGAAACGATGTGCACCTGTGCTACATGCCCAATTGCAAACTTTGACTTTTCTCCACTAGAATAGTCAATTAATTCTCCAAGAATTATTAATTGCAATTTTAATACTTTTAAATCTTAAGATAGATTTATTATAAGTATATTAATTAAGCACTAAAGTCATCATCACATAAATCTTCCAAAGACTTTATGCTCTACTATTTGCTTAATAATGGGTTTAGTCATAATAAGTTATTTTATCAAATAATTAACCTATTATTAATTCCCAATTGAAATTAAATCATTTAAAACATTTAATCCAAGGATTATATATATTTTAAATATTTCATCTTTTTCAATTCTTTCTTGATTTCAATAGTCCAACTATTTAATCAATTTTAATAAGGTACTATTTATTATAATGATTACAATAATCCAATTATTTAATCAACTATAATTTTAATATTGATTACTATAATCCAATTATAAAATCAACTATCACTTTAATTCAATTCAATATATTGATTACTATAATCCAATTATAAAATCAACTATATATATTGAATGAGTTTGTATATAGTCCAACTATTTATATTTTTAAAACAACATAAAATATTAGTCCCAACTAATACTTTTGATTAATGTGACGAGAAAAATATAAATGAGCGTGCGAGTAAGCGATTGTTGCAATTCAATACTTATTGTTGTCACAAATTCCAGTACTTTACCTCACCGTCCTACTATTTTGTCCTGCACACTCTAACACGTGGAGCGCGGGAAACCGTGTTTCTAGTGGGACTTCTAGGACCTAATAACACACAGCCTTGACTTTGGCCAATAAAAGCTGTATGCTATTTAACTTAGGTAGATCTCTATGATCAATTGGATCTCATCCAATTCCTAGATCCGGTTAGGTGGACATCCAAGTCCGAAACATATGTATAATGTCAATGTATCCATTACATTTTCCTAACCCTATCCTCCGAATCATCTAGGCCTTGGCTTTGGCCAAAACAAACCTAATGATTCCAGTTAAGCGGGACCTATTGACGAGGAAAGTTTCGTAATCAATGTCATTGGACAAAAGTGATCTTGACTTTGGCCAATAAAAATCACGATTTGGACAAGACACCGATATGCAACAAAACTCTCATGATTCAAGTACATCCTTGATTGACAAAGGTCTTGACTTTGGCCAACAAACCAATGCCAACTTCGGATCTTGAACAAGAATCATTCAATGGAAGGATATTTGCTTAATATAGATTGAGGGATTTTCGCGTGCAAATTGGCTTACCAATTTAATTATCTTTGTTAGGTTTCATCATCATACACCCTTAAACATGCATTCTAAATACATAATAAAGCGAGTATGAAATAAAATAATAATGATATGCGGATGGATACTTAACACATTGATCCTAGATCAAATCTCTCCCTTTCTCACTCAAGCTAGCACTTTTACTACTCTGCTACCCGTTACACACTACACTTCTAAAGAAACCTCATATATAGAGGGGAATAGGTGAGAAGAGAATACAAAGAGAAAGAAGGTGATAAGGCTGGACACGCAGGTCCAATTTAATAAATCGAATTATTACAACAATTTCTAAATTGCCCACCCGACTAATATCCATCCGATATACATTATTCATTCAACACAACCACGTATTCACACACATAACCATGCTATCAATCAATCTAATCAAATTAATTATCTGATAATTAAGTGATCATCCAATGTTCAAACAACGATTTGATTTTGTTCGAGTCAAACTCGTTTTTTGCGAATAAGTACTTAAAGTACGAATTCATGAATTAAATTAAACTACATCATTAAATCTAATTTAACATGTATTTAATACTAATTCACTATTCAATTCCAAATTAAATATTACACTTTTATTTAATAAACCTTTTACGATTTAAATTCCAAATCTAATCGTAACGCGTCTCAAAGACCGATTAACGTCCAACGTCAATTCAATTAAAGTCCAATGGGCTTTTGATTGATTTCTTAAGGCGTGGACTTTTGGTCAACTCGGGTCAAACCGCCGATAACCAAAGTCCAATCTGGGATTTACCCCATAAGCCCATAAATCAATCTGGCCCATTAGGCCCAATTAAACTTTAAAGGTTCATTAAGTCGCATTTGGGCTTTATGGTCAAGGTTTTGGGCCCAATTGGATCCATCCATTTGGCCTAAACCAAACTTGATAAATCAAGCCCAAAAGGCCCAATTACAACAATTCAAGCCCAAATCCAATTTAAGCCTAAATAATTAATTACACTAATCCAATTACACAATTGTTACGCAATTTAATTACCTAAAGTGCATTACATGATTAATCGACTAAATCAATATTTTTTAAAAACACAAATTAGTCTTATTAATCATATTCAATTCATTATCATATGTCAACATACTAATGAAAAATCAAACCCATTTACATGCTTTCATGCTCTCGGCCAAGGAGGGATTTTGTGTCCGATTTGGTTTCGATCCAATCGAACCTACAATCGACATCAAATCACCATCCAATTTGATTTCCAATACATCCAATGTTCAAAAATCAAAATTTACCAAGACATTAGGGCATTAGTCACATTCGGCCAACTCAAAGATTTTGGGGTTTTCGTCCAATTCGAAATCCAATCCAATTCGATTCAAATTAACATCAACCTAAATGATTCTAACTCATCAAACGAATCAAAATCACAAAATTCCAAGAATCCAAAATTCATCAAACCATTCGGCCAAGGACAAATATTTGGGGAAAATATTCCAAATCATTTTTTTAATCAAATTAGTCCAACCAAAATGAAATTAAACATGTTATAAGCATCCTCAAACAAACAATTTTTCAAATCATGCTCAAATCACATTTACCCAAATTTTAAATCCCTAAAATTTCATGCTTGCAACATTAGCTCTTGATGCCATTGTTGAGTTTTTCTAAGGTTCCAAGATCAAACAAGACATGAAAACATGCGTGAATACATCAACGGAGTAGCGGATACTCACATTGATCGGTTATGTCGAATTGAAGACGAATCAAGCCCAAAAAACGCACTGCCTTCGGCACCACTGCATGCAGTCCACTGCCCACTGTCTTCAGTGTTTGAGCTGCGAAATGGAGCTCCATGCATCGTCGGATGGATCCCGGCTCATGGTCGAACCTCCCTACCACCTTCGCAAGACTTGTAAGTGTGCTAGCACTTGAATTTTCACCATGAAAATCCACTCTTGCTTCCCTATTGTTCACGCCCAAACTGGTTCAAAACCAGTGAAGATAGCCACTGTTTTGGCGTGAGAGAGATGAAGAGAGTTAAATGATTTTTGTTACAAAAAAATCAATTTATATTTATGCCATAATATTTATTAAATTAATAATAAACTTATGACACAAATCATGCAATGGCTTAGAGTGTCAAACACTCAATTTCTATGCAAAACCATTGAGTGCATTGTACACTATCTCCATGCAATGCATAGAATTAATAATGCATAATATGACATGTGTCATGTGGGCCCCACACGTTTCCAAATGAAAGTGGGCCCACGTGCACTCACGCGTTCGGGTTCGATATTTCCGAAATACCGAACTTACGTCGCGACGTTAATTAAATCGAATTTAAATAAATAATTGCGCCTAGCGAAATTATTATTTACGTCGCTAGCGAATTAATTCTAAATTAACTCTCGTTTGCCCGAATTAAAATCTAATTTTAATTCCGCGTCGAAATCTAATTTCGTTTAATACATCGAATATATTAATTTACCGATTAATTCCAAATTAATCGTTATCTCTCTCTAGACGACATTTTATCCTAGATAAAATATCTCCGTAATTAATCCTAGATTAATTTTCTCTCTCTTCTATATAATCCCAGATTATTCAAGAGTGCAAGTTGTGCGTCATCGGTGGATTATCGGGAAGCGACCCATGAGATCCCCGGATTAGTTGGCAGTAAATGCGGTCGCCGGAGTATCCGAATCACGTACGTACCAAGTACTACGTTCTACTAACCGATTTACGAGACAAGGTCGACTCCTAGCAAAGCACCAAGTCTACCTAATTCTCCGGACATATCCATTAAAGAATATCAAAGATCTGTATCAAGCGTAGTATACTAATGTATTGTGCATATCGGTCCAGTATCGGATAGTCACGTGCTAGGGCTGGGGCTGGATAAGTGTCTGCCCCGTCCGAAACACATATCGGATGTCTGGTAACTAGTCTCTATAATCGGATATTCATGACCTGTCATAATATCACGATTGGATGCGCATCACTAAAAGAGCACTAATACCGTATCCTGCGTGACATCATCTCCATTATGACTGGAGTGACACTTCCGTCTTGACATCACATCCAATACACTACGACTCTCTGATAAACCCAGAAGAGGTGAACACAGAACCAGTTAAGATCCCCCACCACCAAAACAAAAGTTTACCGATTGTCGTAAGTATTAGCGATGTAAGTCTCAGGTTAAGACTATACACACCTACCTTGATTTCGGCCTCCCATAGACACCTAGTCATAATACCAATGGGATTCCGAAGGGTCTATCCAGAGCGAAGCTGTTTTCCCGTACCATCGGTGAAACACGACCTCCTATCGCGCACTTGCACAAGTATCCAATACTTATATATATGAGAACTATGCCGTTGTGCCCTCACAACGCGCACAAGTGCAATACTAGCCTATTCCGCATTATCGATGTCCAGTCTCGATAATACTACGGCTAGGGATATTTAATGATTAATCCTTCGTGGACTGATACTGTCTCATATCATCTCAATCCAGGAACTAATCATAGGGACCTCTCTTCATTTATATTCTATGGTGATCTAATCACAAATGACCCATAGCGTCACTATTTGCACAGATCATTGTGTTGTTGTAGCAAATTAACTATGTAACAAGGAAATTGCACTCTCGTCATTTGTGATTAGATCACCATAGATATATAAATGAAGAGAGGTCCCTATGATTAGTTCCTGGATTGAGATGATATGAGACAGTATCAGTCCACGAAGGATTAATCATTAAATATCCCTAGCCGTAGTATTATCGAGACTGGACATCGATAATGCGGAATAGGCTAGTATTGCACTTGTGCGCGTTGTGAGGGCACAACGGCATAGTTCTCATATATATAAGTATTGGATACTTGTGCAAGTGCGATAGGAGGTCGTGTTTCACCGATGGTACGGGAAACAGCTTCGCTCTGGATAGACCCTTCGGAATCCCATTGGTATTATGACTAGGTGTCTATGGGAGGCCGAAATCAAGGTAGGTGTGTATAGTCTTAACCTGAGACTTACATCGCTAATACTTACGACAATCGGTAAACTTTTGTTTTGGTGGTGGGGGATCTTAACTGGTTCTGTGTTCACCTCTTCTGGGTTTATCAGAGAGTCGTAGTGTATTGGATGTGATGTCAAGACGGAAGTGTCACTCCAGTCATAATGGAGATGATGTCACGCAGGATACGGTATTAGTGCTCTTTTAGTGATGCGCATCCAATCGTGATATTATGACCAGGTCATGAATATCCGATTATAGAGACTAGTTACCAGACATCCGATATGTGTTTCGGACGGGGCAGACACTTATCCAGCCCCAGCCCTAGCACGTGACTATCCGATACTGGACCGATATGCACAATACAATTGTATACTACGCTTGATACAGATCTAGATATTCTTTGATGAATATGTCCGGAGAACTTGGGAAGACTTGGTGCTTTGCTAGGAGTCGACCTTGTCTCGTAAATCGGTAGAACGTAGTACTTGGTACGTACGTGATTCGGATACTCCGACGACCGTATTTACTGCCAGATTATCCGGGGATCTCATGGGTCGCTTCCCGATAATCCACCGATGATGCACAACTCGCACTCTTGAATAATCTGGGATTATAATAGAAGAGAGAGAAAATTAATCTAGGATAATAACGGAGATATTTTATCCGGGATAAAATGTCGTCTAAAGAGAGAGAACGATTAATTTGGAATTAATCGATGAATTAATATATTCGATATATTAAACGAAATTAGATTTCGACGCGGAATTAAAATTAGATTTTAATTCGGGCAAACGAGTTAATTCAGAATTAATTCGTTAGCGACGTAAATAATAATTTCGCCAGGCGTAATTATTTATTTAAATTCGATTGAATTAACGTCGCGACGTAAGCTCGGTATTTCGGAAATATCGAACCCGAACGCGTGAGTGCACGTGGGCCCACTTTCATTTGGAAAGTGTGGGGCCCACATGACACATGTCATTCTAATGCTTTGCATGTAGATAGTGTACAATGCACTCAATGTTATTGCATGGAAATTGAGTGTTTGACACTCTAAGCTATTGCATGTGTTGTGTCACAAAATTAATATTAATTTAATAAATTATGGCATAAATATAAATTGATTTTTTTTAAATCATTTTAATAAACATAACACAACTTCTTCTCTCTCAAATTTCTCTCCTCTCTCACGCCCATTTGAGCAAAGTGTTCACTGGTTTGGAACCAGTTTGGGCGTGAGCTAAAGGGAAGCAAGAGTGGTTTCTCATGGTGAGAAATCAAGTGCTAGCACACTTACAAGTCTTGCGAAGGTGGTAGGGAGGTTCCCCCATGAGACGGGATCCATCCGACGAAGATTGGAGCTCCGTTTTTTCACTCAATTTTCTGTTTTTGTAGGCAGTGGACTGCATGCAGTAGGCTTGCATGGCAGTGCGTTTTTGGGCTTGAATCGTCTCCAAATCGACATAACCGATCAATGTGAGTATTCCGCTACCTCCGTTGGTGTGTTCACACATAATTTCATGTCTTGATTTGATTTTGGGACCTTATAGAAAACCAACAAATTCCCTATCCCGTTGGGTTAGACCTTCCGCCAATTTCCTTAGTGACTGCTCACTTCTTTATTCCCATCAAAGTGCAACTTCAATCTGCTTACGTCGACCAACTCGGTGAACTCCCAAATCTGGTAATCTCAATGCCTTGTTTCTCAATCTTCTGTCTTTTCTGCTGACTTTTTTCTGAGAATTCTCCGTGTTCCAGATACCTCTGAATATTATGATACCAAGGCTTCCCGTCATCGACTTCCACATCCAATATCCTTTCTGTTTCATACACTGGTTTGCTTGCCGTTGTTAGCACAAGTGGTCACATCACCAATTTCTCTGGATTTTCCCAAGTTGGAGAATTGTATGTTTCTGATAGGGGCAATCTATAAGGGAGTAGGCTTGATCCTTGAAGGTTCCCAATGGTCCTTTCGTCCTGGTTGCACAAGTCTCTGTTATTGGCTATACGGGGCACAGTCAAACTGGTCAAAACTTGCAACTGTTTAGCAATTTCAGCTACCTTGGCTTCCAATCGATCTAGGTGGGATTCCCCGTGATTGACTCACTCATACTGGTTGATGATCCCTTGAAAAACCTTTCTTACTTCCCAACCCAACGGGAGTCTATGATGGCTTTTAAGACACAAAGGGTTAACATGATGCATGTATGCATGACATGTGTGCAATGCAAATAAACAAGCTCATAAAATATTTACACTAATTGGCCCGTTATCATTTTAAAGTATTTAATCACACTATTGCGCAGTGCAAACTTGCCCCAGTTGAAAAGGCCTAACAAGTTCACATTTTGCGATAATATAACTAAATAAATTCAAATGTTAAAAGGCACAAACTCAAACTGGCCCATCGGTATTTTAGAAATTTTGGCCTAATTGTCAAAAGGACATGAACTTGTCCCGATTTAAATGGCCCAACGAGTTCACATCTTTTGACAAAGAGTCCAACTAAATCCAAATGACAACGGTCCAAAACACAAGCATAAACACAGTAGTCATGATTAATTAAAACACAAATCCAAACATTACAAGATATTATTTCGGAGCCGATTCTCTGTCCCCAGTGGAGTCGCCAGACTGTAGGACACAAGAGCTAGGCGACGCATGCTGTTCCGGGGTCGCGGCCCGGTTGGGAGTACGGAGTAGCCCACGGGGGACTAAACCAGAGAATAATGGAGTCGCCACCTGATGTGAACCGGGAAAATGATTTAAGGCCGCACTCACCCCTCGCAAGGGAAAACCTCAAACCGTTGGGTTCGGAATGGTCCCTTGCTTATGTCATTTGTAATGAATGGATTTGTGCAATATTAACCAAGTCTACTCAACATACATGTTGGTCAAAGTAGTCTAAATTATAGGTTTGCATGCTTCAACAGTAAACTTTTCATAACGGCAAACATTCGGCATCACACATCAAACATGCTACATACATAGTAATCTAAACATACCTTAACTTAAATTCCTCATATAAAAGGTAAATAACTAAAACATGCTTGAAATAAAACAACATATAATGGCCTAATCATGCTCAAATACAAGTTGGATGAAATGAAATACATGAATCCTTCAAGTGGTACGGGGCATTGTATCCCGAGTGCAAACCATAATACCGTCCATTCGGATTCGGCTATGGAATTTATGTCCGGGTTTCCATCCAATATACCACAAGAAAGAACAAATGTTCCATCCACCCGAGATCACATCACACACTAATTCATAACTCTCATGCGACGGAAAATAAGTTACATGCTTTCCTAAATTACCAATTTACATAACTTAAATTAAATAACAAGCTAAACCAATTATTCATGTTAAACACATTTCCTAAGTCATTATTTCATGTGAATAAATTCCAAACAACATGTTAAACTAATTATCCATGCTAAACACATAAAATACATTTATTAAGTCATTATTTCATATGAATAAATTCAATAATATAAACCCTCAGGTCTAACCTTTTGTGTATTCTCTCGAAAGTGCGTTATACGGCCGTCGAAAAGGCTAAGACACCGTGATTCCACCGGTTCGCTGTTTTGACATTTTTTGTTCGTTGTTTCGCTGTTTCCACTTCGTTTCGCTGTGATTCAGGTCACCACACTTTACTCACTGGTTTGTAGTGAATTAAGGGCTGTTTTGGTGATGGTTTGGGCGTGAATGTGGAGGGCTAAACTAGGCAGAATGTGTGATGGTTCCAGGGACTAAATATGGTCAGTTTGGGCGTGAATATTAGGGCTGAATGAGGGCTGTTTGTGAGTTGATTCCAGGGTTGAATAGGGGCCGTTTGGGCGTGAGTTCCATGGGTGAATAAGGGCTGATCTGTGCGTGAATATTGGAGCTGAATGAGGGTTGTTTTGGGTGTGTTTGAGAGGCAGTAAGGGGCGTGACTTTCAGGTCATTAATAAGGCAATTAGAGGCGCTGAACTGAGCAGAATAGGGATGGTCTTGGCGTGAGTTATAAGGCTAAAATGGGAGGCAATGTGCGTTGATGATGAAGGGCTAAATGGAAATACTATGGATGAAGGGCTTTGGCGTGAACAATGGGGACTAGGAGGGCTGAGTTGGATGCTTTGGCGTGAACAATGGCAGTGAAAGATGGCTTTGTATGCACTGATTGGAGGCAGTGAGTTGCTTGAAAGGTAGGCAGTGAGTTGCTTGAAGTGTAGGCAATGAGGATGTTGAGCTGATTGGAGGCAGTGAAAGGAGGCTGGGCGTGACTTCTAGGGGGAATTAGGGGGGCTGTTTTGATCTCCAAAATGCTAAAGTGTTTAGTTAACGTCTGCTAGGTATATGCTAAGGGGCGTGAGGTGTTTACGGTAATTGTGAGTTGCCTGTGCGTGAATTGAAGGCAGTGGGTTTCTTGAGCGATGTGGGACTTTGGGCGTGAGGTGAGTTGAATGAAGTGCGTGAAGTGAGCTGAATGAAGTGTGTAAGTGAGGGCTGGGCGTGAGTACTTTATGCGTGAATAAGGGCTGGTTTTGAGGGGGCTATTTCCCAGGCGATGTGGGACTTTGATGAAGGGATGTTTGGTGTGTTAGGGGGCTTTCCAATGGACTACTTAAGGGTGTTTAAGGGCTGGTCTTCAGGGGCTGTAGTGGCGTGAATTAAAGGCAGTGTAGGGGCTGGAATGAGGCAGTTTAGGCGTGCATAATAGGGCTGGTTGTGAGGCTAATGGGGCGTGAGGTGTTTACGGTAATTGAAACGAGACTTGGGCGTATTTCATGGTTTGAGAGGAGAGGTGTTTTGCTCTTCAAATGCTAAGTCTTTTGCTTGATGTCTCTTGATATGTGCTAGGTGTTCCAAGGCAGAAAAATGTGTGTTTATATAGGCATTTGAGAGGGCATTAATTGGGTTGGCAAGGTGATGTTGAAGGACATTTATTAGGTTGGCAAACTTTGTTGAAAAATGGTGAAAGGTTGATGTAATTGTGATGGCTTTGTTGAAAATGTCTAAAGATGTATATTAATGATGTTGAAAATAAATAAAAGGAGTGTTATAAGGTTTGGACGTGGGGTTTACTAATAAATGGTGTAGGGTTGTCTAATAAATGGCTTGGAAAAAATGGTATCAAGGTAAGATGTGAAGTCAAAGGTTAAAGTAAGTTTGGTAAATGGATAAATCATGTTTGAATAGTGTAAGGAGGGGTAATTTTAGTGTCATGGACGTGGGCCTAATGGGTGGTGGGCTTGGTGTTTGATTTATTTTGGTTTCATGGGCTTTGGATGTGGGTTTAGGTGTTTAGGTGGGCTTGGAAGGTTTGCGGTGATTTTCGGGTTATAGATACCTTTGAAACGAACATCCAACAAGTGAACTCCGAGCAAACTTAGCGAATCAAAACCAATAATATGTCAATTCTTGACTTCTCATTTCCGACGACCGTTTTCCGCGACTTCCACGACTCAAAGGTAGTGCCTCCTTACGAGACTCATCATCGGATTTGGTATGCAAAAATGCAATGCCTACACCTTGTTCTGAACATCGTCAAATAACCGCACCACCGTTATGGGTAAATACGTAACCTGATGTAGATTTTCTATCATCTTGATATCCCTTGAAGTCGGAGTTTGTATAACCCTTAACTTGTAGCTCATTTTCTCCATATATCATAAACTTATCCCAGTACCCTTAAGATATTTCAGGATATGTTTCACAGCTGTCCAATGATCATTACCTGGATTAGATTGATATCGACTGGTCACAATGACGTCGAAACTGATGTCAGGTCTAGTACATAGCATAACATACATTATACTTCCAATACAATAAGCATATGGAAAGTTAGAAATTCTAACTCTCTCTTCCTCATTCTGAGGTGCCATTTTCTTTGAAAGATGTATGACATATCAGAATAGTACATTTGCTGCCTTGTAGTTAGTAAGACCGTACCTTTCTAACATCTTATCTATGTACGTTAATTGCGACAACTCTATAAGCTTCCTAACTCTCTCCCGGTAGAGCATTATACCTAGTATATAGGAAGCTTCACCCATATCTTTAATGGAGAAGTTCTTGCAAAGGTAGGCTTTTATATTTTACATCAATCCTATATCATTTCCTATGATAAGGATGTCATCTACATACAAGACTAGGAAAACTATCATGTTCCCACTCACTTTCATATAAACACATGGTTCTTCCTCATTCTTGATGAATCCAGATAATCTAATTATATCATTAAAATGACGATTCCAGCTTCGGGATGCCTGTTTAAGTCCATAAATAGACTTTTGGAGCTTACAAACCAAGTTTGAAGTCTCACTGGATACGAAACCCTCTGGTTGTTTCATATAGATACCCTCTTCAAGAAATCCATTTAGGAAAGTAGTTTTCACATCCATATGCCATATCTCATAGTCGTGCTATGCATCAATGGCTAAAAGAATCCTAATGGATTTTAGCATGGCTACTGGGGAAAATATTTCCTCATAGTCAATCCTAGGATGTTGAGTGTAACATTTCGCTATCATTCGGGCCTTAAAGGTTTCCATATTTCCATCGGGCCCACGCTTCCTTTTGTAAACTCATTTACATCCTATAGGTTTAACTCTTTCAGAAAGTTCAACTAAGTCTCAGACTTGATTGTCATGCTTAGAATCCATCTCAGATTTCATGATTTTATGTCATTTTCCCGAATCGATATCCAATATTGCTTCCTTATAAATAGTCGTATTTGTTTCCTCCAAGAGGAGAACATCAAGGCTCACATCAGATGTTAAAAACAATCTCTTAGGAGTCTTTGATATTCTATTCGAATCACGTAAAACTTATGTTGTAGATCCTTCTCGAAATTGGATTTCAGGTTCATTAATGTTGGGATCAAACTCATCAAGTTCAATCTATCTACAATTCTCACTTTCTCTCGAAAATTACTATTCAAGAAAAGTGGCAAAACGAACAACAAATACATTTCGTTGCTCAGAATCGTAGAATTGATATCCCATGGAATTATCAGGATATCCAATGAACCTACATTTATACCATCTGGGTGCGAGTTTATCTCATTGTGCAACTCTAACGTATTCAGGACAATCCTAAATCTTTAAATACCTAAGACTTGGATTTCTACCGAACCATATCTGATAAGGGGTCATAGTAACAGCTTTCGATGGAACTCTATTAAGTATGTGGGCAATAGCCCCAAAGGTAATAAGAAATATCTGTATAGCTCATCATTGTTCACACCATATCCAATAAAGTACAATTTATACGCTCAGACGCACCATTGTATTGAGGTGTTCCTGGTGGGCTATACTGGGCAAGATTTTCATTCTCCCTTAAATAATTTCTGAATTATTCACTCATGTATTCACCGCCTCGATCTGATCTAAGGCACTTGATGAATTTACTGGTTTATTTTTCTACTTCATTTCAGAATATTTTGAACTTGTAAAATGTTTCCGACTTTAGTTTCATCAGATAGACATATCCATCTCTAGAATTATCATCCGTGAAAGTCACGAAGTATGTTGAACCATCATGAGTGACATGATTTAATGAACCACACACAACGCTGTGTATTAGCTCCAATAAATCTCCAGCACGGTGTCCAACACCAAGAAATGGGGCCTTTTCCATCTTCCCTTGGATGCATGACTCAGAAATCGGATATGGAACTAAGTTAAAGTATTCAATCAAACCATCATTTACTAATTTGGATAGACATATAACACCTATGTGGCCGAATCTCATATGCTATAATTCATTATTTTTTAATTCACATTTCCTGCTTGTATTTTCCTCTACATTAAAGACATTTCTATATGTTTCCAAAACATAGTGACCATTTGATAAAAAATATTCACATTTCAATAAATTATTTTTATCATATAAATATAAAGTTTCATCCTTAATATTTATTTTATATCCTTCTTTATCTAATATTGACAGTGATATTATTTGTTTTATATAAGTGAGGGTACATAATAATAGTCTTTTATATTTAATTTATAACCATTGGGGAGATTTAAATTAATCGTTCCTATGGCTTTAACATCCAATATCTCACCATTGCCAACTCTAAGCTAGATCTCCCCTTTATTCAGCCTTCTTTTTTACCCTCATTACCTGCAGGGAGATGCAAATATGAGTAGGACTGCCAGTGTCTAACACCCATCCACTATTTGCAACTAAGGCTAATGAGATGTCAATAATTGGAAAATACAAAGCGTACATGAGGGTCCTGTTTTTCCTATCAGCTCTGGATAGTCATTCTTCCAGTGTCAAGACTTCTTGTAATGTAGACATTGATCACAAGCTATTTGTGGTTTTGCACATTTCCGCCTCTTGGAGTTCTTCTTTGCAATATTTTTTTTCCCCATATTTATTTTCTTTGACTTCCTAGAAGTCTTTGAAGAGCCGGCTCCACCATGGAGGTACAATGTGGGGTTGCCTTTCCTCAAATCATGCTCCGACGTACATAACATGTTATGAAGTTTTCGTAGCTAGCTTGCATCGAGTGCATATGAAAGTTTAATACAAAGACAACATAAGAAGCGGGCAAAAAAGATAGAATCAAATTACTGCCCAGTCATTCATCAATCACAATGCCATATCGTTCTAGGTATCGAATCTGGTCGATCATGTTCAAAACAAGAATGTTGACAGCTTCCCCATCCTTGAGTTCAGCACGAAACAATTCCTTAGACCTTCGATAAAGTTCAATCACTTGGTTTTCCTCGAACAACTCATTGAGTATTAGCATGATGCTCCAACCATCCGGTACTTCAATGTACTGTCTCAGTAAATCTGGAACCATCGATCCCAAAATGTAGGATTTCACCTTATGATTATCATCATTCCATCTATTAAAAGTTTCTCTCTCTTCTGAAGTGGAGTCAGTATCTGATAAGTGTGAATTAAACATACTCATTCACACATCTTCAACTTATTAATTTGTTAGATTCCATGTAATTTAATGTATTTTGGATTTGTTCGATGTTTTGTTAATATGAAGCATTAAAAGTGTGGATTCTGGACAATTATACGGGTTTTGAGAGCTTACGGATGCGACTGAAGCACGCGAGGAAAGCAGAAACGAAAGGAGCCAAGTCATCCTAAAATTAAGGCTGGCGCCACGGTGCCAACCTTCTGGCACTGCGGTGCCAAGAAGACATTCCATATAATTTCCAGAGGATTTGGCGCCGCGACATTAACATTCCGGCGCCGAGACGAGTATTTTGATACATTATGGTTCCGCAAGATACGCAGAACAATTCGGGCTGTTTTTCTGTAAATTAAACATCACGTCCAAACCCTGGGGGGCCGTTTTAAATACATCAACAAAGTTCTAAACATAAAAATTAATATTTCCAAAAGAAGATATCAAAGTAGAAGGAAGGAGGCAAGGCGGTGAAGTCTGGAAACATAAGGAATTTGATTTGGATTTCATTCTCTTATTTTCTTCTTTAGAATATTATAATTATCATTGTGTTTTGGATACAATTGTTGTATGTTCAAATTCAGCCATGAACTAAATCTTTTGTTCAAGAGTTTGATGTAGCCTAATGCTTGAGACTATGCAATAACTGCCGAATACTTTTATTCAGTTTTCATTTAGTTTATTTATGTTTTCTTGTGTTTAATGCTTCGTATTTGTTGGCCATATATATGATGATGTTTTGTTTGAAATCTTTCACTCGGGAGAGGGGATTTTGAGTAGGAATTGGAAAATATAATCTAGGAAGTTTATAGAGTTCAGGAGAATCTATAACTCCTTGAAAGCTGTTAATACAGAATCACAGGGCTTAATAAATTGTTAATCATTGGATTTTTATAGTGATATTTAATTTGATAATTAACAATATTTTCACTATTGCTCGAGAGAGAGGGTGGATAAATATATTATTCTTGGCTTATAAATGTAGATTTTGAATAATAGTTAATTTGCATTGTAAATACATAGTGGAAAGCTAGGTGAAATCAGACTCTAGAATTCATCTTCTCACTGATACTACATTAAAATTCATTTAAGTTCTTAATTATCTTTGTTTTTACTTTTCCAATTAAATCAAATTAAAGTTTCGTGTCTAAATAAAGTTAAGGTTAATAATTATAGTACTTAGTGTAATTTAGATTTCAATCTCTGTGGGTTCGACACTTATATTCATCATTTACTAGAACTTGACACCGTACACTTGCGGTACGATAGAAAATATCGCAACAAGTTTTTGGCGCCGTTACCGAGGATTGTGAATTTAATTCACATTAATACTATTACGAAATAAACTTAATTTTGATTTAGAGTTTATTTTATTTGTTTACTTATTACCCTTGTTTGAGTCTTATTGTGCTATTCACCTCGATATTTCGTAGTGAATGAGACGATCCGTAATTCTCGATTCACTATTATTTGATCCTGAAATAGAGCGCACAGCAAGAAGACTAAAAAAAGAAACAAAAATTGACAAGGCAACAATGGCAGCTACAAACAGAGGGAACAACCAGCGTCAGGTAGTAGTAGCAGCTGAAAACATAGAAATTATCCAGCGTCAGGTACCAATCTGTGATCAATTTAAACCTGTCATTGATGATAATTATTCTGGATTTGTGTACCAACCAATTGATGCCAATAATTTTGAATTAAAACATGCCCTTATTAACATGGTTCAACAAAACTAATATGGGGGATCAGCTGTTGAGGATCATAACATTCATTTAAGGATATTCCTACAGATAGCTGACATAATTAAGATGAATGGGGTACCCAAAGAAACAATTAGGTGGTGATTGTTCCCATTTTCCTTGAGGGAAAAAACGAGGGGTTGGATGCAATCCATACCTATGGGGAGCATCCTCACATGGGAATATATGGCTACACGATTTCTGGAGAAATTCTTCCCCCCGGCTAAATCTGCCCAGCTAAGAACGGAGATCAGCATATCATCAACAGCTCCTATCAGTTGCCCGACATAGAGGATGACGAATATACAACATACTTAGCAGAAGACCTTGATTACAAGGAGATGATCACCACCCTCTGTGGAGTCGGAGCCAGATGGAAGACAAATCAATGCGTCGCCGTGAATTATAACAAGACGGATTTAGAGAAATGTGTTAAAGCCTGGTTCTTTTTCGTCTATGCTAAACTGCTACAAACCAGTCACATCTCCCATGTCACTACGGTCCGTGACTCTTTAACACATGCAACTATCACGGGGAAATCCATTAATGTTGGATGGGTAATTCATGACTCTATTTTTGACACTGTGTAGGGAGCTACCACACGTAGGCTTTCTCACCAATCTCTGATTAATGATTTATGCCACAATGCGGGGGTTATCTTGGAATTGAGTGAGGAATTACTGACTGCTTAAGCTCAGATCAATATTGGTATTCTTTCCCGTTACCAGACCAGAGACGATGATGACATATTAGAGTCCGGCCCGTCCAGAGTCGTTAGTTCCTCCCGAGGTGTGAGTTCCGCCCCCTCGTCCGATCCCGACTCCCACACACAGTCTCAATTTTAGAGACCATTTATCAATACTCGAGACAAAGACCCGACGTCATCATCAAGTGTAGCGTGTTTTCCGAGAGCGGGCAGGCAATTATATGGCCTATTCTGTGGACTTCAATACTGCCATGGTTGAGATGTTTGAGAACTGTGGACTGAATTCCGGAGCCAATGCCGTCTGTTTTCCTTCACCACCCAATTTTTCTCCATATCCAACTAATGCCTCTGAGGAGGATGAGGATTGACCGTTGTCGTCTCAGGTACGTGCCTTGCACTTATACTTTCTTTATTTTGAGCATTATAGGCAATGCTCGTTTCAAGTTTGGGGTGTTATTATCAATTTATATATGTAGTATTTGTTAGGGATATGCCCTATACCCAACTTGTGGATGGGCTATATATACATGTATTTGTAATATTTGCATTAATTAATAAAATGGCAATCTTTATTATACGTGTCTTACAAAACTTATATGAATCATCAAACACTGTAATAAAGCCCTTGGGGTAATAAGATGATGGCTTCCACGCCTTATGAGAATCATTACTCTCAAATGTTCCTAGTCATAGTTTTGTGAATAATCTGGGCGTTCATAAAGCAGAGAGAATATCTTGATGATATGATCCGCCCTTAAGTGGGGTTGCCGATCTCATAGGCTACTAGCGGAGATCCGTCCGCTTGGTGTATCACATGAATGCATGAGTTGCTCGTGTCCATCGAATTGACCGTCGAAAGTTTTCACATGGAGTGTTTATCTCATGTGTCTGTGAGAAATTTCATGTATCGATTATATGACTAGTCCTTATACTTGAGGTCTTTACAATCTTTTGTGTGGATCAAATAACTTTGACATTCTCCTTCCCCTGTTCAAAAGATTCGGTCATAAGGGTATGATTGGGTCATTTGGTGAAACACGTGAAGTTTTTAAGGATACAACAGAGAATCACCAGTCTCTTGGATAATATTTTCTTATAAGAATAGTATTCCACTTCGCGGGTTGATATGTGTGATCAGTGCTTGAGACTGTGGCCGCAGCGGAAGAATCATGTGAGATTCTTGGGTTAGCACGATTCATGACAGTATCAACATCATACCTTTGACTATATGGGTAGACACTTTCCATACCCTAGGTCAAACAGTGGGGATACAGTGAGGCGATGGACCATATCATATGTAAATCGCATACATAATGGGTATATATATCTTTCCTTCTCATTTAGGGGCCTTGGCATGTTGCTAGATGTCAACCTTGGTCATTGAAATTGAACGACCATCTGATCGAAGGATAATTTATGTTCGATTAAATTATCACGATTTATTTCATGTCCAACTTGAAGGGAACCCACACAAAGTCGAAATCAACGGTTAACAGTGCACAATACAAATTTAACAGCATATATGATTGCTGTAGGAATTGTTCATAAATGATTCAATGTGTTTAATTATTGAACATATAATTTATGAGGTTCCATAGTGGCTTAGGGATTGGTGAATGACGATAGGGGAACTTTGGGAATTGGAATAAATAAAAAAAACGTGAATAGTAACATGAATAATAAATTTTTTTATTTGTTATTTGTTTTGAATTCCAATTCGGCCCAAACTCTTATTAAGGTTTTATAATCTCATTTAACCACTCAATTAAGATCCAATGGCTAAGATTAAATTAGCATTTATCCCACATCAGATTCTTAATTAATTTTGTTGTCTTTGGAGCACCTATATAAACCCAAAAAATTCTTTACAAATTTTTGCACCAAACCTTTTATCTTGGGTTTATATAAGTGAGCAACTCTAAAGTTTAAGAGTAAGCCACTGATTTTGAGGATCCTTAAGTCTAATTGACTAGAGGAACCTCGAGTTAAAAGTTTTGAGGTATTTCCCTAGGCTAGCAGCAATGGCAAAATACCTGTGCACTCAAGGCGTAGTCTTGCCGTTGAGTTTCGGCTTTGGTGTGTGCACCTTTGGAGGCCACTCACTTGGGTGGCTCTTTGGAACGTGGAAGAGTTTGCTGAGTTCGAGAAAAGCTTGTAGATTGGGGGGAGGACTGGAGGAGTCTTCGGTTCAAGTAAGTCTTTTTCTTTCTTTATTTTAATTAGAGTTCTTATGATAGTTAACATGTTTAGGTTTATGTTCTTTGCATGTTTTATGAGTTTTTATGCTTAGAATATATAGTAACATGTCTAGGCTTGTAGAATAATCAAAACAAATGGGTCGTGGGTAAAGGGATAGCGGCATCATAATTTGATTTATTAAATTTTCCACTGCGCACTCGCGGCCGCTTCCCAACAGTGGTATCAGAACGCTGTTTTTGTTTTGATTAGTTCTCTCTCATTTGAACTCGAAATTGGGTGTGTAAAAGCTCATTGGAAAGCTAACACCCTGAACTTAATTTTAGGCACATTTAAAGTGTTGGAATAATTTGGAGGATCTATTGTTTATTCCTGTCACCAAAGCAATAAGAGCCTAAGAGGTAAGGGTATTTAAGAGAGTTCGCTCCACCCTCCCTCTGGGGAATTTTCAATGGAGGAATCCATTTGACAGTTATTCACTTAAACTTGCTAAAATCCTCAATAATAATTTAAGTCTAAAATTTGCCTCTCATTGTAAAGTATAGACCGAAATGGCTTAAACCGTATTGGAAGGACTAGGCTTTACCAGACTGACCAATACCAATTTGTACCTAAATCGTATTATTGACAATGGTTTGACTTTTCTGAGTCATAAGACGCATCGACCCTTAGGCGTGGTCTTATAACTTAGTGGAAAAGATTGGGTGTCCACAAGGACTAGCATAAGCTATGGCATGTTTGATTGCCCAACCCAATGATCAAGGAATTGTGATATATATCATAAATTGGTTGGGAACCTACCTAATTATCGTATTTTATAAGGACCAGCCCTAGTCGGAGTTATGAAATGATGATAATGGGATCCTTGCCCATAAGAAATCCATCATATTGGGGTTGATGTGATTTGCTTAAAATTTTAAAACAATTGAGTGGGAGCAACTTCATAATATTAAAAGCCATGTTATTATGAAACATTAATGAAAACATATTCCAAATTTTAACATTCTCTCTTAACATGTGGGTTAAAATTTTTAAAAATCATTCAAATGGCAAACAGAGTATCACTTCGTTCCATCCTTGATAAGCATAAGCTCAAAGGGGACAACTACAATGACTGGTTTAGAAACCTTAAAATTGTCTTACGATAAGAAATGATTTTCTATGTTCTTGAAAGACCATTTCCTCCTGAACCCGCAGAAGATGCTGACCAAAATACATTTGATGCTTGGAAGAAACACGTCGATGATGATGAGCAAGCAGTTTGCATAATGCTTGGCTCGATGTCGGACGAACTTCAGAAAGCTCCCGAAGATATGGATGCTCAAACCATCATCTTTCACTTGAAGGAGTTGTATGCAACTTCCGTTTATACCGTGAGATTCCAAGTGTCATGTGCCTTATTCCAAACAATGTATAAGGAAGGATCTGTTAGTGGACATGTGCTTAAGATGATTGGCCACATTGAAAAATTGGCCAACCTCGGGTTTATCATGGATCATGAGATAGGTCACGATCTAATTCTTCAATCCTTACCAAAAGACTTCTCTAACTTTATTATGCAGTTTCATCTGTTTGATAAAGAAGCTACTTTAGCAGAATTGCACAATCTGATAAAGCAACCAGAAAAGGATTGAAACCGGAGCTTAAAACCTCCGTCATGCTTACGGGTACAGACCTGAAGACACGAGGCCCAAAGAAAAATAAGGGCAAAGCCAAGGCTCTAGATCACCTAAAGCCCAATGGTAAGGTGGAGAAGAAAAAAGGAAAGGGGAAATGTTTCTTTTATGGAAAGAAGGGTCATTGGAAGAAAGACTACAGATCATTGAAAGCCAAGGAAGCTAGGGAAGCCCAAGAGGCCAAGAAGCCCAATGCTTCAGGTATGTTGTTTATGATTGAACTATATTCTCAAAACTCCGAACCTTCTACTTGGGTGCTTGACACCGGTTATGAGACTCACTTGTGTAACGATGTGCAGGGTCTGAGAAACAGTAGGAGACTCCGTCATGGGGAGTTTGACTTACGCATGGGTAATGGAGCAAAACTGGCTGCATTGTGCGTGGAGATTTATTCATTAGTTTTGCCGAATGGTTTAGTTTTAGACTTAGAAGATTGTGTTTATGTACATTCTATAGTAAAGAACGTCATTTCAATTCATTCTTTATGTAATAAAGTCTTTTCATGCCTAATAAGTTGTAATGAATGTTCTATTTATTTCAATGAAATAAAATATGGAGATGGTATTTTGAATAATGGTATATATGTCTTACAAACTAACAAAGAATGTTCAACCTCTAATATATACAATATTAACTCGAATAATCTCAATGAATCACTTCTATGGCATAGTCCCTTAAGTCATATCAATGAAACGAGATTAACTTAGCTACATAAGGATGGGTATTTCAGACCCTTCAAATATGAACCTTATGGAACTTGTGAGTCTTGTTTACTTGGTAAAATGACCAAATTACCCTTCAAAGGTAAATGACAGCGTGCAGCGGAGACATTAGAACTCATACACTCTGATGTATACGGACCAATGTCAGTCATCGCTAGAGGTGGATTCTCCTACTTCATTACCTTTATCGATGATCACTCGCGATATGGGTATGTGTACCTTATGCGGTACAAATCTGAAGACTTTAAGAAATTCAAAGTCTTCAAAGCTGAAGTAGAAAACCAGCTTAATAAAAGTATTAAGTCACTAAGGTCTTACCGAGGTGGTGAATACTTAAGCGAAGAATTTCAAGATAACTTGAGAGAAAATGGCATTGTTTCCCAGTGGACTCCTCTGGGAACTCCACAACATAATGGGGTCTCCACAAGGAGAAATCAGACATTATTAGATATGGTCCGATCAATGATGCCAGACACAGATCTACCTCTTTCATTTTGGGGTCTTGCTTTAGAAACTGCAACACTACTATTAAACCAAGTTCCTTCCAAGACTGTTAGTCAGACACCATATGAGTTATGGTATGGGAAACGTCATAGTCTTAGTTATCTAAGAGTTTGGGGATGTGACGCATATGTTAAGCTCACATAAACTAACAAATTGGATGATAGGGAAGTTAAATGTAAGTTTGTAGGATATGCCTTGAACTCAAGAGCATACGTGCTCTACGTCCCAAATGAACAAAGAACATTTATCTCACGAAATGCTAAATTTCTAGAGAATGAATTCCTTCTCAAGAAATATAGTGGGAGTAGACTGACCTTGATGAGGTACGAGAAGAACAAACTAACATAGAACTAAACCCCAGGCCCCTCAAAAGGGTAGTGACGGAACAACCACAAGGTTATGAACTTAGAAGGTCTGGTAGGGAAAGACATGAGCCTGAAAGATATGGTTTCCATATTGATGGGAATGTGATCAGGTCATTGATAATGACTATCCCACCAGTTATGATGAAGCAATGCGTGACATTGATTCAGTCAAGTGGCTTGAGGCCATGAAATCCGAAATAGACTCTATGTATCAGAATCAAGTCTGGGACTTGGTGGATGCACCTGAAGGGATAGAACCCATAGGCTGCAAGTGGATTTACAAGCGTAAAACTGATGCAGAAGGCAACATCCAAACCTATAAGGCTAGGTTTATGGCGAAAGGTTATAGACAAATCCAAGGAATTGACTATGACGAAACCTTCTTGCCTGTTGCAATGATAAAGTCCATTCGATTTTTACTGGCACTAGCTGCACAGTTTGATTATGAGATTTGGCAGATGGATGTCAAAACAACCTTCCTTAATGAGAACTTCATAGAAGAAGTCTATATGACACAACCTGAGGGGTTTGCATCTAAGGATGATCATAATAAAGTATGCAAGCTTAAACGATCCATTTATGGACTCAAGCAAGCCTCCAGAAGTTGGAATATATGATTTGATGAGACAATCAAAGAATTTGACTTCATAAAAAATATAGACGAGCCTTGTGTTTACAGGAAAAGTATAGGGAGTGCTGTTGTATTTCTTGTATTATATGTCGATGATATATTAATCATCGGGAATGATATTCCCATGATGCAAGCCACCAAGCAATGGATATCTCAGAATTTCTCCATGAAAGATTTGGGAGAAGCAGCCAATATCCTCGACAATAAGATCTACCGTAATAGATCTAAGAGGTTGTTATGACTTTCTCTTGCAGATTCTCTGACTAAAGGGCTGAGTCAACAAAAGCATGATAGGCACACCTGAGAGTATGGTGTCCAGATTCATACTAGTTGGCTATAGTGCAAGTGGGAGATTGTTAGGGATTTGCCCTATACCCAACTTGTGGATGGGCTATATGTAATGTATTTATAATAGTTTCATTAATTAATAAACTGGCAATCTTTATTATACGTGTCTAACATAACTTATATGAATCATCAAACACTGTAATAAAGCCATTGGAGTAATAAGATGATGGCTTCCACGCCTTAAATGTTCCTAGTCATAGTTTTGTGAATAATATGGGCGTTCATAAAGTGGAGATACTAGCATAATGATATGATCTACCCTTAAGTGGGGTAGCCGATATCATAGGCTACTAGCGGAGATCCGTTCGCTTGGTGTGTCACATGGATGCATGAGTTGCTCGTGTCCATCGAACTGACCGCCGAAAGTTTTCACATGGAGTGTTTATCCCATGTGTCTGTGAGAACTTTCATATATCGATTATATGACTAGTCCTTAGACTTGAGGTCTTTACAATCTTATGTGTGGATCAAATAACTTTGACATTCTCCTTCCCCAGTTCAAAAGATCCGGTCATAAGGGTATGATTGGGTCATTTTTTGAAACACATGAAGTTTGTAAAGATACAACAGAGAATCGCCACTCTCTCGAATAATATTTTCTTGTAAGAGTAGTATTCCAGTTCATGGGTTGATATGTGTGATTAGTGCTTGAGACTGTGGCCGCATCGGAAGAATCATGTGAGATTCTTGGGTTAGCACGATTCATGACACTATCAATATCATACCTTTGACTATATGGGTAGACATTTTCCATACCCTAGGTCAAACGGCGGGGATACAGTGAGGCGAGGGACCGTATCATATGTAAATCATATACATAATGGGTATATATATCTTTTCTTCTCATTTGGGGGCATTGGCATGTTGCTAGATGTCAACCTTGGTCATTGAAATGGAATGACCATCTGATCGGAGGATAATTTATGTTCGATTAAATTATCACGATTCATTTCATGTCCAAGTTGAGGGGAACCCAAAAGGTCAAACAAAACAAATTCGAAATCAATGGTTAACAGTGCACAGTACAAATTTAACAGCATATATGATTGATGTAGGGATTGTTCATAAATGGTTCAATGTGTTTAAATATTGAACAGATCATTTATGAGGTTCCATGGTGGGTTAGGGATTGGTGAATGACGATAGGGGCACTTTGGGAATTGGAATAAATAAATAAATAAATAAATAAAAACGTGAATAGTAACATTAATAGTAATTTTTTTTTAATTTGTTATTTGTTTTGAATTTCAATTCGGCCCAAACTCTTATTAGGGTTTTATAATCTCATTAAACCACTAAATTAAGATCCAATGGCTAAGATTAAATTAGCATTTATCCCACATCAGATTCTTAATTAATTTTGTTGTCTTTGGAGCACCTATATAAACCCAAAGAATTCTTTACAAATTTTTGCACCAAACCTTTCATAACTTGGATTTATGTAAGTGAGAAACTCTAAAGTTTAAGAGTAAGCCACTGATGAGTGGTATTTATATCACTATTTCCCACTCATTTAACTTAATATTTTGTATAGTTTCTTGAGTTTTATGAACGTTTTGATATGTTTTATTGTTATTTTGCAGATAAATAAAGTTTGGACAGCACTAGAGGCAATTTGGGGCAAAACCGGACAAAAATGCGTCAACAGGGATATTTTGGTCTTCTTCGCGTCGCGACGCTGAAGCACTGCGCGCCGCGACGCCCAGCGTATGCCGGTTCTGCTAAAATGCGCCATGGTCAACGGGTCAACAATTTGAAAACTTTGACTTTGCTAAAATGCGCCGTGCCACGTGTCACCATCACATCCCATCTGCTAACGTGCGTCGTGCCACGTGTCAACATCATATGCTGCCGACACTCTGACATGACACGTGTCGCCTCGTCATCAGCCACATCATCGGTCAACAAGTCAACATGCCACGTCAGCCTCAGCCAATCAGAGCATGACACGTGTCGCCACGTGTCACAATCCTATTGTGCCGACAAATGCAACACACGCCTACGCCACGTCAGCGCCACGTCATCGCCACGTCATCGATGACGTCATCACAATAATTGAGAATTAGCCGCCTTGACACGTGTCACGTGAATAGTCAGCCGCCTTGCTACGTGTCGCCGTCTCATTGTGCCACGTCGACATTTGAGAGTCGCGACGCGCAACTCCTTAGCGTCGCGACGCGCTCACAGTTCCCAAACAGTGAATTTTGTGTTGCTATAAATAGGCCGCGAATTTTCATATTTCATATACCTTTTCCTCTCTTGATTTCTCTCTCTAGAGAGAGTTTCTCTCTCTAGAATTTTTATTTTTTTTTACTTTTTAATTTTTAGTTTTGTAATTTATTTTAATTACTTTTTGTAATAATAGTAATTTAATTTTTACTTTTTACTTTTTACTTTTTACAGTTTTTACTATTCACCATGTTGAAGTAACTTTTTCAGCTAGGGTGAAAGGTAATTCTTTTACTATTGCTATTTAGATTAATCTCCCTTAAAAATAATATATTAACTAATTAAAATATTGACTTAATAAGGAATACCGCTATATTGGTCGGTTGGTAATTTAATTTTAATCTGTTTTAAACCTGACTAATCAAGGATACCGCCAGACTGGTCGGTTGGTAAATTTATTTTTGGTTCCGCCTTAATGGCTGGTTGGACTTAATTTGACTTAATCTGGATACCGCCAGACTGGTCGGTTGGTAAATTCAACACAAGTTTATATATTATTTTATGGGAGATATCTAAATTAGTAGTAGTAAAAGTAATTCCTTTTACCTTAGCATTTTATTTTATTGTAATTTACTTTTCAGCATTTTACCTTATGACATTTTATTTTATGTATTTTATTTTTATAGTCCTAGTTATGTGTTAGTTAATTAGGGGTTGTGATGACTTTTAATATCACCGGTTTATAAGGGATTATTTTATAGTTGGGTAATTTAAAAGTTTATTTATTAAGTCTTAAGCTTAATGCTTCTTGTTGTCTGATCACCAATAAGATTGAAATGGTAAATCTAAAATGAACTAGACATAGGGATTTTAGGTTTCAGCCTTAGACTTAATAGCCCACGATCTTCCTTGAGGATAGATAACCCTTTAATAGATTTCCTTACAGGATAGGAATATACCTGTCGGGCGGGGGTAGCCATAATTGGAACTTAGACTTAATGAATCCAGGTAATGTGGTTGACATAGGAATATGGTTTAATTGGGTTATACTGGGTATTTGTAATTGACCATCGGAAGAGGCTTTTACATAATTTAGTGTTCCAGGTTAGTAAACTGATTTATTACACAAACATAAAATAATCACTTCATCTTTTAAATGATATTAAAAGAAATCACAACCTTAGATTTTTGTGTCTATTATTTTCCTTAGTATTTTCTTTTATCTTTTTATTTATTTAGCAAATCTTCAATCAATCCAAACAACAACAAGCAACAATCAATTCTATTCTCCCTTTAATTAGATATTTGTAAATAAATAGATTCAATAATTAATAACAACAGTAGGAATTAAGTCCTCGTGGGATCGATATTTTTATACTACTTGAACGATACGTGCGCTTGCGTTATACGTGTGTGTTTACGCCGGTCAAGTTTTTGGCGCCGTTGCCGGGGACTTATATTTCTTGAGTTGTTAATTTTGAAGCTATCTAATTTACTTGTATCTAATTTTTTTATTTTTATCTGTAATTTTTATTTCTTTCTTTTGATTTCAGGTGACTTAAAAATGGAACATTACTGGGAGATTGAAAGATTACGTGCTTTACAAGAAGATACACCCAACATCTGGGAGCAACAGTCCGGTTTTCTGAGGCCTGTTGTTGAGCCCAACAATTATCACTGGATACCAGAACCAAGCAATACTACATTTGCTCAACAGAATTCAATGTGGAGATGTGAAATATGTAATGGTGACCACCCGAGCGATTATTGCGAATACAACTACCATCCAGGGTGGCAGAACTATCAAGATCCTTCATGGTACGAAGAACCATCACATTTCACAGAACCACATTTTCCATCTTATCCACCATCTTCCTTCGATCCTTATCAAGAACCAGAACCATCCGAGGAAGATCAATTGATTCACATATTCAAAGAACAAGCAGCTCAATTTGATGCACAAATTCAGAGTCAAACAAAATCCATACAGAGAATGACAGATCAGATCAGACAATTAACAGAAAACCAGAACTATATACCTCAAGAACCATTCTCAGATGACACTGATGAAGCCTTCAAGTACCAATCATTTCACAATGACATTTCAACAGAGGAGGAGGCTGAGCAGTATCAACAACCAGATGTATCAGTTCAGGAACTTGAACCGGCAAAGTCTCGATTTGATTTTTATTTTTCAGATTCTGACGATGATGAAGCTGATCCATTTATACCAACTGCATCAAAAATTGAGGATGGAATTCTGTGTCCTCAAAACGAAGATCTTGGAGATTCCATTTCACAAATGTTTGAAGAAAATCTTCCTGAACCATCCAATCCAGTCATATCAGAGGATGAAGACCTAAAATCTAACATTTCTTTTCATTCTCAGGTTGACATTTTGAAACATGTATTTCACAGATGACAGATGAAGAACTAAATACAGAAATTTTAAAATACATCTGTGAAGAAAATGTGGAGCAAGAAACAGAGCAAATAGAGGAGCAAATGTCTGACCTTAATAAAGATCCAGAGCATTCATGAAAAACATCGCTGTTTTGGGGAGTACAAATCAAAGATATCACCCAGAAGTTTGACAAAATGGAACTTCCATTCCAAGTCAAACATCATACGAGACCTCCTGATTTTCTTTCTTTCTTTTCAGGAACCATTGGAACAACAAGGATTAAAAAGGTGGCACGAGCACTGAATAGAACAAAACTCTTTTTGCCACTTTACCGTTGGAAGAGACCATTCAAAAGCAACGCTCATGGGATTGTCCTTAATCGGACATCCAAAACGACATTGAAACCTCCTTAACATATGGATTTCAGTCACGTCTGGCTGAAGACGAAAAATTTAGCGCTAGCAGGGAGGCAACCCATGCAATTTGTTGTAATTTATTTTCATATTTTGTGTGAACTTTTTAATTTGTGTGTGAGTTTTGCAGAAAAATTAAAATGGAATTTATCAGGACAAAGCAAGCCAGTACAAGCGGGATTTTCACAAAATAAAAATTTGACAAAATCACGAAGATACAAAGTCAATCCAGAGAGACGGCCGAGTAAGGAGTCATCTCTTGAGAGGCGTCCCTATGGATTTATCAGTTGCAAGACATGATTTTGCCAAAAAAAAAAAAAAAAAAAAAAAAAATCAGCGTCGCGACGCTGACTCAAAAACAGACATAACCAGTGGCCACCACGCACAGATCACTCCTCCTTCCTCACAGATCTCACCATTTTCTCTCAACCCAGCAGCCAAATCCAACCGAAACCAGACCATCACCACGACCCACCAACCGCAACCCACATCACCAAGAATCATCACCCTCGACCACCCAAGCCAACCCCCCACCGAGAAACCACAGCCGAGAACTACCAGAAATCGGCAACCCCATAGCCGAGTCCTTCACCATCAAAACCAACCCATCCACCACGAAACACTCAACACCGAGAGCCATCGCCGAGATCTAATCACCGAGACCAAACCGAGACTACTCAATCGCCACTGTCTCGCCTGAACCAAACACACAAGTCGCACCATTGCCGGATCTCCAACCCAAAACCGCAAAAACCGACAAAGTCAACCCATCACCACTGCCGACCGAACCACTGCCAAGCCATTCTGTCAGGATCAAAGCCGACCTTCATCACCACACCAAGCCGAGCCCACTGCCGTGTCTTGCCGTGACTGCCATAGCCGACCTCCGCAAGCCAAAATACTCCAAAACAGACCCATCACCCCCAAAACCAAGAACAACCACGCCCAAAACAACCAAGCAACCGAACCAATTGCTGAATCAGAAACTAAAATACGGTAATGATTTGAAAAAAAAAAAAAAATGATTTGGTAATTGGGTAAATTGAAAATTGAATTGTGAATTGGTTGTGAATTTTGAATTACGAAGTGTTGGATGGTTGAATTTGATTCGTAGTAATTGGGGGCGAAGAAATTGAGTTTGATATTTGGAGTTTGGTTGTGGCATTTGATAGATTTAGGTTGTGTTGGATAATCAAAAATTCAGGGGAGATTCTGTCGAATTTTTCTGAAAAATACCAAAGTTGGGATTTGATTGGTGATAATTTTTTAGGGTGAATTTTGGGGAAAGTTTGAGTTTTTAAAGGTGAATCTGCCAAAATTTTTAATTAAAAATGGTCAAATAGCAATTATGGTAAGAACCGTAATTTGGGCATAAATCTTAAAAGGTAATTTTTCCTGTAAAATTTCAGCTGATCAGGTATGATTTTCTACACTCTTCTTCTACTTTTTAAGACATTGGGGACAATGTCTCATTTAGGTTTGGGGGAGAGATTTAGTTGATTAGTACCTTGTTTTTAGTATGTATGTTGTTTTTATTTTTAGTCCAAAATTTTTCGAAAAATACAAAAAAATTGAAAATTTTCAAAAATTACAAAAATATTTTGCATTTTTGTGTTTTTATTTTGACTAAAAATGTGAAATTGGTAAGAGATAGCCGAGTAAGGAATTTCCGCTCCTGAGACGTATCTCAAACCTATTTCGAAATAAGTTAATTTTTGTTTATTTCATTTTGAATTATTTAATTTGTGAATTCTCCTTAACACTGACTAAATTGGATCTTCATATGTTCAGTTGACAGGTATTATGAACTTACATGGAAACATACGGACATGAGCTAAAATTGAAAAGTTTGTAATATTCCGTGCTATAGTGTAATTGGAGGAAGCATCTCTAAATAGTGATGGAGTAAAAAAAAAAAAAAAAAAAAAAAAAAAAAAAAAAAAAGTCCGAGATTCGAGTTATTAAGTCTGTAAGGGTGTTTTAACACCTAGTGCCCTAAAACCAACTGGTTTGGGAGTCATTGGCCCAAAGCTCGTTACATGGATCGAAGATGCTGCAAAAATATATATATCTGAAGTCTGAGTAATTAAGTTCGTAGGGGTGTCTTAACACCTGGTGCCCTAAAGCCAACTGGTTTGGGAGCCCACCCAAAGCTCGCTACATAGACGGAAGGTATTGTATATAAATAAAAAATAGAGAAAAAATCAAAGAAAAAATCAGAAAAATCAGAAAATTATTCCATTGCTACAAAAAGGTGTGAAATCTGATAGAACTTTAGGACAAAATATTACTCTCTTATCAACTGCACTTATGACTGTTGTGGGCAAAAATGAGTTGATTAATATTTTGTTGGCTGTGTATATGGGGAATGGTAAAAATAATCGGAGAATTTACTTATTCAGTAATTTAGAAAGAAACAAAACAACTAGTAACTTGGAGTAGATTTTTCACCTGATTAGTCACTTTCTTTCTTTATTCTCTTTTCGCTTGTCTTTTTGCTTTTGTGTGTATTAGTTTTAAATACCTTTTTACTTTTGTAAAATGTTTGTGGGTATCATTGCTGTAAGCCCTCACGAGACTACACTCGTCCACTAGGGACACCTAGGGGTTTAAAGGCTTGTTGCATATGCTAAATGCAACCGTGATCCCTACGAAAATGGCTTAGTTAAATTTTATTATGTTATTTTATTTTGTATTTTGCTCGAGGACTAGCAAAATGTTAGGTTTGGGGGTGTGATGAGTGGTATTTATATCACTATTTCCCACTCATTTAACTTAATATTTTGTATAGTTTCTTGAGTTTTATGAACGTTTTGATATGTTTTATTGTTATTTTGCAGATAAATAAAGTTTGGACAGCACTAGAGGCAATTTGGGGCAAAACCGGACAAAAATGCGTCAACAGGGATATTTTGGTCTTCTTCGCGTCGCGACGCTGAAGCACTGCGCGCCGCGACGCCCAGCGTATGCCGGTTCTGCTAAAATGCGCCATGGTCAACGGGTCAACAATTTGAAAACTTTGACTTTGCTAAAATGCGCCGTGCCACGTGTCACCATCACATCCCATCTGCTAACGTGCGTCGTGCCACGTGTCAACATCATATGCTGCCGACACTCTGACATGACACGTGTCGCCTCGTCATCAGCCACATCATCGGTCAACAAGTCAACATGCCACGTCAGCCTCAGCCAATCAGAGCATGACACGTGTCGCCACGTGTCACAATCCTATTGTGCCGACAAATGCAACACACGCCTACGCCACGTCAGCGCCACGTCATCGCCACGTCATCGATGACGTCATCACAATAATTGAGAATTAGCCGCCTTGACACGTGTCACGTGAATAGTCAGCCGCCTTGCTACGTGTCGCCGTCTCATTGTGCCACGTCGACATTTGAGAGTCGCGACGCGCAACTCCTTAGCGTCGCGACGCGCTCACAGTTCCCAAACAGTGAATTTTGTGTTGCTATAAATAGGCCGCGAATTTTCATATTTCATATACCTTTTCTCTCTCTTGATTTCTCTCTCTAGAGAGAGTTTCTCTCTCTAGAATTTTTATTTTTTTTACTTTTTAATTTTTAGTTTTGTAATTTATTTTAATTACTTTTTGTAATAATAGTAATTTAATTTTTACTTTTTACTTTTTACTTTTTACAGTTTTTACTATTCACCATGTTGAAGTAACTTTTTCAGCTAGGGTGAAAGGTAATTCTTTTACTATTGCTATTTAGATTAATCTCCCTTAAAAATAATATATTAACTAATTAAAATATTGACTTAATAAGGAATACCGCTATATTGGTCGGTTGGTAATTTAATTTTAATCTGTTTTAAACCTGACTAATCAAGGATACCGCCAGACTGGTCGGTTGGTAAATTTATTTTTGGTTCCGCCTTAATGGCTGGTTGGACTTAATTTGACTTAATCTGGATACCGCCAGACTGGTCGGTTGGTAAATTCAACACAAGTTTATATATTATTTTATGGGAGATATCTAAATTAGTAGTAGTAAAAGTAATTCCTTTTACCTTAGCATTTTATTTTATTGTAATTTACTTTTCAGCATTTTACCTTATGACATTTTATTTTATGTATTTTATTTTTATAGTCCTAGTTATGTGTTAGTTAATTAGGGGTTGTGATGACTTTTAATATCACCGGTTTATAAGGGATTATTTTATAGTTGGGTAATTTAAAAGTTTATTTATTAAGTCTTAAGCTTAATGCTTCTTGTTGTCTGATCACCAATAAGATTGAAATGGTAAATCTAAAATGAACTAGACATAGGGATTTTAGGTTTCAGCCTTAGACTTAATAGCCCACGATCTTCCTTGAGGATAGATAACCCTTTAATAGATTTCCTTACAGGATAGGAATATACCTGTCGGGCGGGGGTAGCCATAATTGGAACTTAGACTTAATGAATCCAGGTAATGTGGTTGACATAGGAATATGGTTTAATTGGGTTATACTGGGTATTTGTAATTGACCATCGGAAGAGGCTTTTACATAATTTAGTGTTCCAGGTTAGTAAACTGATTTATTACACAAACATAAAATATATCACTTCATCTTTAATGATATTAAAAGAAATCACAACCTTAGATTTTTTGTGTCTATTATTTTCCTTAGTATTTTCTTTTATCTTTTTATTTATTTAGCAAATCTTCAATCAACCAAATCAATCAAGCAATCAATTCTATTCTCCCTTTAATTAGATATTTGTAAATAAATAGATTCAATAATTAATAACAACAGTAGGAATTAAGTCCTCGTGGGATCGATATTTTTATACTACTTGAACGATACGTGCGCTTGCGTTATACGTGTGTGTTTACGCCGGTCAGCCACTGATTTTGAGGATCCTTATGTCTAATTGACTAGAGGAACCTCGAGTTAAAAGTTTTGAGGTATTTGCCTAGGCTAGCACCAATGGCAAAATTCCCGTACACTCAAGGCGTAGTCTTGCCGTTGAGTTTTGGATTTGGTGTGTGCACCTTTGGAGGCCACACACTTGGGTGGCTCTTTGGAACGTGGAAGAGTTTACTGAGTTCGAGAAAAGCTTGTAGATTGGGGGGAGGACTGGAGGAGTCTTCGGTTCAAGTAAGTCTTTTTCTTTCTTTATTTTAATTAGAGTTCTTATGATAGTTAGCATGTTTAGGTTTATGTTCTTTGCATGTTTTATGAGTTCTTATGCTTAGACTATAGAGTAACATGCCTAGGCTTGTAGAATAATCAAAACAATGGGTCTTGGACAAAGGGATAGCGGCATCATAATTTGATTTATTAAATTTTCCACTGCGCACTCGCGGCCGCTTCCCAACAATATTGTATATGTGTCTGTGGGTTGCATATCTATGATATTTTCATAATTTCGTTATTTCAATTATGGCATGTACCTTAAAAAAAAATAGTCTGGGAATGATGGATGCGGTTTCAATGATGAGGTTGTGTGTGTAGTATGAGAACTTTGAAAATGATAAGTATGTGAATACCTATTATCGAATGCCTTGAGTAAGAGATCTAGGTCAGACTCGTAAGCACTTACTATAGAGGTTTCTAACAGTAAGATCCTAGGTAGATAGCAAAGTGATTAGTTGAGGAAATTAGTTGAAGATGAATGATTGTTTGCTTAGATATCTATCTCCGTTTATAATTATTTATATTATATGATATCGTATATAAAAAAAAACCACATATAACTGATAAGCATGAAGCTACCCATGGGCGAGTATTAGGACCACAATGAGGAGAAATGCTACCTTAAAGGGTAGGTGAGTTTCAATTTTAAAAACTATATCTTATAGAGCTTAATAGGCATATATGGTGAAATTTTGAGATATCTAGGTTGGTCTGACCCATTGGATGTGAAATTTTATTAACGAAATCACCTAGTTAGCTTCCTTAGAATTCAAATTGTAACCAAACCTTAACACACACGAACATTTTGAGTCTGATTTAGATAATTTATTCAAGAAGTATGATCTAAGTTGAATCATGTACTTTGAAGGTTTCATTGTTTTCATCATTAGGCATTCTCTGAGAAAACTCCATGCACCGGATGTAGGACACAGAAATCGATGATGATGTTTCAGACTCGCGGCCCGGTCGGGAGTACGGAGTAACCCACAAGGAACTAAACCGGAGAAATAAAAATGGAGTCGCCACCCGGTGTGAACTGGGAAAATGATTTAAGGCCGCACTCACCCATCGCAAGGGAAGACCTCAAACCGTTGGGTTCGGAATGGTCCCTTACTTATGCCACTTGTAATGGAATGATTTGTGCGATAATTTAATCGGATCTACGCAACATATATTTCCAAGAGTATTCTATTTCTAAGTTCACATGCATAAAAAATGAAGCTTATATCTAAGTTTGCATATAACCTATATCTGAGTTCGCATGCATAAAAGTAAACTGGAATAACGGCAGTCATATAATCTCATAAACACGACAATACGAGTAAAACATAAATATAAGAGAGACATAATTAAGTTTCTAGTGCGAAAGAAACAATCATGGAAGTAATCATGTATGTGTTGGGTTTCTAGGTTAGTCCCAAGATCAATTTAATCATATAAATCATGTGAATACTCATTAAAGTATGGCGGAATCATAATTACAATGATCGGCTTTTGCAATGTGAGGAACAAAAAAAAATTTCACCTTGGCTCCTCCATTGAAGCTCACGGCAATGGCATATTTTTGTGCTCCATTTGTGTTCTTCAAGCTCCAAGCTTTGGTGTGCATTCCAAGCCTATGGGTGGGTTTCCCTATCACATTTGGATGACTCCTTAGTGTGTTAGCACCTTGGAAAATTTGCCACAAATTCTTCCATGGCTTTTCCTTGCTCACGACATTGAAGAAAATAAAAGAGAGAAGAAATGGCCTAAGGCCGAATGGTGGAAGGAGGGAGAGAGAGGAAAGTCAAGTGTGTTGGTTGTTTTGATTTCTAAAATCAAAATAAATGATATACCAAAAATTTGAATTCCAAATCCAAAAAGGTACAAGGCAATTAAGCCTTCCAACCACTACCATCAATCACTCAAAAGTGACTAGACATCACATCACTCAAAGTGACAAGACATCTATCAATTGAATGACTAATGATGTGACGCTTGATGTGACTTATGGGCCGCACTTGAATTCGAAATGCGAGTGGGCCCGCAAACACTCCCGGGCCCGGGTTCGCTAATTCTGAATTAACAAATTTTTCGTTGCGACGTAATTAAATCAAATTCAATTAAATAATTTTGCCTAGCAAAATTAATATTCACGTCGCAAACGAATTAATTCTAAATTAACTCGTTCGCCCGAATTAAAATCTAATTTTAATTCCGCGTCGAAATCTAATTTCGTATAATATATCGAATATATTATTTTATCGATTAATTCCAAATCAATCATTCTCTCTCTTTTAATAATATTTTATCCCAGATAAAATATCTCCGTAATTAATCTCAGATTAATTTTCTCTCTCTTCTAATTAATCCCAGATTAATAAAGTGCGAGTCATACGTCATCGGTGAATCTTCGGGAAGCGACCAATGAGATCCCCGGATATGTTGGCAGTAAATCCGATCGTCGGACTATCCGAACACGTACGTACCTAGTATTACGTTTTTACCGATTTACAAGACATGGTTGGCTTCTAGCAAAGCACCGTGCCTACCCAATTCTCCAGAAATATTCTTAAAGGAATATGTAATCTTTATTAGGCGTAGTATACGTAGTATTGCGTATTACGATCCAGTATCGGATGTCACGTGCTAGGCCTGGGGCTGGAATTATATCTGCCCCGTACGAAGCACATATCGGATCTCTGGTAACTAGTCTCTATAATCGGATAAACATGACCTAGTCATAATATCCCGATAGCTGCAGCATAAAAGAGCACCAGTTATGTATCCTACGTGATCATCATCTCCACTATGACTGGAGTGATACTTCCATCTTGACATCACACCCAATACACTACGATTCTCAATATACCCAGAAGAGGCGTACACAGAACATGTTAAAGCCCTGGATGACCAAAACCAAAGTATATTGATTGTCGCAAGTATTAGGGGTGTAAGTCTCAGGTTAAGAACAAATACACCTACCATGATTCGGACTTCCATAGACACATAGTCATACTACCAATGGAATTTCGAGGGGTCTATCCAGAGAGAAGTTGTTTCCGTACCATCGGTAAACACAACCTCCTATTACACTTGCATGAGTATCTTATACCCAAAAGAACTATGCCGTTATGCTCCCACAACACGCTCAAGTATAATACTAGTCTCCGACTATGGATATTTAGTGATTAAACCTTCGTGGATTGATAATGTCTCATATCATCTCAATCCGAAACTAATCATAAGGACATTTTATCATTTATACATCTTGGTAATCTAATTACAAATGATAAAAGGGCAATCTCCTTTGTCACATAGTTGATTTGTACAAAAACACCATGATCTATACAAATAGTAATGCTATGGGTCATAATTGTCCAACAATCTCCCACTTGGCCTATAGCCAATCACTCAAGTGTCCTACACCCGAACTATGTATGGTTCGCTCAAACTTCTGCTGAAAAAATGTTTTCGTCAGTGGATTTGCAGTTATCATCTGATGCGATTTATTTGATCATCACATCGCCACGATGTATAATCCGAACGAATCAGATGAATATTTGAAGTATATATCTGGATTGTTGATGAGACCATTAATTCTTTAGCTTGTGCTGTAGCCTAGCTCAGCTGCTAACAGAACTACTCCTAATCTGATTAGGATTATTATCAATCCAAAAGGCTTCTATTGCTGCCTCAGCTGCAACAATATTCCGCTTTTGTTGTTTATTCGGTAACAATATCTTGCTTGGAAGATTTCCAGCTCACTGTTCCGTTATTCAAACTATATAGTACATTTGTTACGATTTATAGTCATTTATATCGGTTAGGAAACTTGCAACGGTGAACCCAGTCACTTCAAGTTCTCATTCTCCATAGAATAATAAAGCATCCTTAGTTCATCTAAGATACTTAAGGATGTTCTTAACATCAATCCAGTGACTATCACTTGGATTGGCCTGATTATGACTCCATATGCTCAAAGTATATGAGACACCAGGTCGCGTACATTTATTTCAATGTACGAGTTCTCGGAGAGTATTAACAACTTTAAATCTATCCCAGTAGATCTTTATTCCTAGAATAAAATTTGTTTCTCCCAAGAATTCTACGGAGAATTTTCATGAAAGGCAAGCTTTCACCGATTGTATTATGGGAATATCATTTCCAAGAAATGATATGTCATCATTTATTTAGGACATTCACTGTCAGTGCGCTCCCACTAACCTCCTTATATACACAAGAATCATTTTCGTTTTGAATTAAATCATATACCATTATGATTACATCAAAATGATAGTTCCAAGAACCCAATGCTTGCTTCAATCCACAAATGGATTGAATAACTTGCAAACCTTGTTTGCTAGTTTTGGTACGACAAAACCGTCAGGATGTTATAAACATCCTCCAAAAGTTTTCCGTTTAAGGAAAGCGATTTTGACGTTCAACTGCCATATTTCAGAAATGAAACATGTAGCATTAGCAAGCATTATCCAAATGGATTTAACCATGGCAACGAGTAAAAGGTTTCGTCGTAATCGACACAATGTTGATAACGATACCTTTTCGCTACAAGCCCAGCTTAGTACGTTGGTATGTTGCCATCAATGTATGTCTTCCTTGACGACTTATATAGTACCAATAGGCACAATGCCTTCCGGTACATCAACCAGTGTCTAAACTTAGTTGATATACATGGAATTCATTTCGGATATCATGGCACTTTGCCATAATAGGGAGTTGATACCTTGTATCACTTCCTCATTTGTAGTCAGATCATATTCCTGAATAAGATTGACATCTTTATGAGGTGAGATCAGAAACCCATGCCCCAGGTTGTCTTCTGACTCTCTCCAACTTACGTAGTTCTTCCGTATTCGAATATTATTGGTATAGTTTCATCCTTGATGAACTATTTGTGTTCCAGTAAGGAATCGGTTCCTGGAATAGTATTACTCCGATTTTCATCGAGTTTTACTTTCCTCCCACTTACCACTGCATATAGGTATTCCTCTTAGGAAAACCACATGGCGAGCAACAATTACATTGTTCTCTTGTGAGTTGTATAAGTACTATACTTTTGGTTTCCCTAGGATAACCTACAACTTAGGCACTTATCCTATTTGGGTTCTAGTTTGGTATCATCCAAACTTATGCCCAACATACCCAAATCTACAGGAATGAGAAAACCCGGTTTCTTTCCTGTTCATATCTAATATGAAGTCTGTCTAACAGATTTTTATGGAACCTTATTCAAAATAAGTTTTGCACTGTTTATGCGTATCCCTTGAGGGAAATGGTAGCTCAGAGCGACTCATGATTGACCTTATCATGTCCAACAAAATTTGGTTTCTCTGTTCGGACACACCGTCAAACTGAGGTGTTCCGGGAGGAGTCCACTATGAAAGAATACTATACTCTTTCAGGTATTCGAGAAACTTATTGCTTAAGTATTTTCCACCATGTTCTAACCGTGACGGTATAATACTTTAGCCGGTCTGTCTGTCTACTTCGTGTCGAAACTCTAAAAGTTTCCGATTTGTGTTTCAAAAGAAACACATAACCATAACGCGATGCCACATCCGTAAAGGTCACGAAACATTCATATCCACCTCTAGCCTAGCTAGACATGGGCCCACTTACGTCACTATGTTTGAGGGCTAACAGATCGGTGGCACTTGCACTTTTACCAAGTAAAAGGCACTTTAGGCACTTTGCCTAATAAAATAGATTCGTAGACAACATTTTAATAGAATCAAATCTGTCATAGTATCCACTCTTCAAAAGTGTGGATATACGAGTCTTGTTAATTGTGTTCGAGACAACAATGCCACAAATAAGTCTCAACTGATTAAATCAGTTTGAGCTATTTGTTTGTTATGTTATACGTTTAAGATTTATTTATATTCAAAATATAAATACTGTTATTCACATCTAATGTGCTTATCTCAATATCATCTTTATAAAATAAAACACTTTAGTGTTCTAGAATATAAGGGTATACCCGCAACGGGTTAAACCCTGATATATAGATAATATTTCTAGTCAAACTTGTTACATTGTAATAGTTTCCTAATTTAAGTACATACCCAAAGGGTAGTTCCTAAACTTAGGTTTCTACGGTTAAAACAGCGACTCTCGTCCCTTTTTCAATTCGTAGATAGATCTCATCTGAAGTCAGTATCATGCTCTCAGCAGATTCTGCACATCAGCACATATTTATGTACGACATTTAGTATCTAAAATCCAATTTTAATACTAGTAGTACACATGTTTATAACAAACATATTTGAACTCAGAGCCTTGCCCGTCTTCAATTCCATCATGTCTACCTTGTCCATACGGCAGTCACGCATCTAGTGACCCCGTTTGCCATAGTTTAGGCAGACATCTTGGGATATTTCCTTTGTCTTCCCAGAAGATTATAATGATTTTGCCTTTTCCCCTTTTCCACACCCCAGAAGCCTTTGGCCAAGCCTTGGCCTTCTGGGATGTCGAAGTAAGATGCACCTTGCGCTTCTTGCCTTATTGTAAACTCTGGCTTTGTCTCCTTGAGTATAGCCATTAACTCTCCGAGAGTTTTCTATTGCAATTTGTACTTCTAAGATCTAAGGATAGATCTACGAAAATCCTTCAATTTCAATAGCATACTATAAGGATCTAATCCTTAGTTCTGACTAAGAAATTAAGGAGTCTTTGCGGCAAACATAACGAATTAAGCACTAAAGTTATCATCACATTAATTTTCCAAATATCATGTTCTACTATTTGCTCAACTACGGGCTTAGGATCGAGACGTCACTCTATCAAATAAAGTAACTTCTCGGTCTCCAGGACTATCCTGAGATTTTATTTCCAATCTGAAAATTTAAGTCGTTTAATGACATTTTCACCCAGGATTATGTTTTAAACACTAATCTTTCAGTTGTCTTAATTGTTATAGTCCAACTATCCAATCAACGATTTTAGGTACTATTAAATATAATGATTACTATAGTCGAACTATATAATCAATTATAATTTAATTGGTTAATTAAAATATATTGATTACTATAATCCAATTATATAATCAACTATCATTTGAAGTGGTTTGAATACCGTCCAACTGTTTAATTAAAACAACATTAAATATTAGTCCAACTAATAAATAATTTATTTGACGAAAAATTTGAAATGAGCGCGAATTTGGCAAGTAACTAAACGAATATTGCAAATTTAATACTTGCCTCCCACTATTTTTCGGCGAGCCTCTAACCCTCTGTGGAGTACTCTGGAAACCTTGTTTCCTAGTGGGCTAGGATCCCGTTAAATAACACACAATCTTGACTTTGGCCAACAAATTGTATGATAATTAACTAGGTAGATCTCTAAGATCAATTGGATCCCATCCAATTCCTAGATCCAGTAGGTGGACATCCAAGTCCGAAACATATATCTTATATATGCCAATATATCCAATATATTCCCTAACCTTTTTCCTCTGAATCAACTAAGCATTGGCTTTGGCATAACAAACTTAATGATCCCAGTTAAGCGGAACCCATTGACCTTGGAAAGCTTCGTAATCGATGTCGATGGACAAGAAATGATCTTGACTTTGGCCAACAAATCACAACTTGGACAAGACACCGATATGGAACAAAGCCTTCATGATTCAAACACATCCGCGATGGACAATGGTCTTGACTTTGGCCAACAAACCAGTGCCAATCTTGGATCTTGAGTAAGAATCACTCAATGGAAGGAAAAAATGTTTATTATGTGTAGAGGGTTTTTCGCGTAATTGGCAACCAATTAATTATCTTTGTTAAGGTCTCATCATCATACACCCTTAAACATGCATTCTAAAAGCATAATAAGGCGCGTAAATAAAATAATAATGATATGCGGATGGATATTTAACACATTGTTCCTAGAACAAATCTCTCACTTTCCTCTCTCCTGCTAGCACAATATTTACTTGTACCCGATTACATAACACTTCTAAAGAAACCTCATTTACATTGAGGGGAATAGGTGAGAAGAGAAATACAAAGAGTCAAGAGGTAATAGGCTGGACACGCAGGTCCAATTTAATAAATTCTAAATTTATTACAACAATTTCCAAAATTGCCCACACCCATCTAATATCCATCTGATATACTGACCGGCGTAAACACACACGTATAACGCAAGCGTACGTATCGTTCAAGTAGTATAAAAAGTATCGATCCCACGAGGACTTAAAATCTATTCTATTAATTTTTATGAGGTCAAATGATTACTAATATCTATCAGGTTGTTTGATTGATTTGAAATGGCGACGATTCTAAATTTAAAAGCAAGTAACTAAAATTGGTTGAAAAGATATTTTGAGAAAATTCAATATTAAAATTATCCAGGGTTGTGATTTATTCCAATATTATTTAAAGATGAAGTTGTTATCTTATAATTGGGTAAAATATTGATTTATTAACCTGGAACACTAAATTATGTAAAAGCCTCTTCCGATGGTCAATTACAAATATCCAATTTAACCTAATTAAATCATATGTCTATGTCAATCAAATTAACTGGATTCATTAATATTAAGTTCCAATTATGGCTACCCCCGCCCGACAGGTATATTCCTATCCTGTAAGGAAATCTATTAAAGGGTTATCTATCCTCAAGGAAGATCGTGGGTTATTGAGTCTGAGGTCTTAAACCTAAAATCCCTATGTCTAGTTCATTTTAAGTTTACCTTATCAATTTTATTAGTGGCCAGTTAATAAAAAGCATTAAGATTAAGACTCAATAAATAAATCTTTATATTACCCAAATTATAATTTAACCCTTATAAACCGGTGATATTAGATTTCATCACAACCCTAGATTACTAACTTAGTTATGACACATAGCTAGGGCTTGTAAAAACTTAAAAGACATAAAATGAAAATGCTGAAAAGTAATTGCGATAAGTAAAATGCTGAAAAGAAAATTACAAATGAAATAAAATGCTAAGGCAAAAGGAATTACTTTTACTATTACTAATTTAGATATCTCCCATAAAATAATATATAAACTGTGATAATATTTTACCAACCGACCAATCTGGCGGTATCCTGATTAAGTCAAATTAAGTCCAACCAGCCATATAGGTGGTAATATTTGTCCATAATCCAGCCATAAAGGCGGTACCAAAATAAATTTACCAACCGACCAATATAGCGGTATTCCTTGATTAATCAGGTTCAAACCAACAGAAAATAAATTTACCAACCGACCAATATAGCGGTATTCCTTGATTAGTCAGGTTTAAACCAGATTAAAATTAAATTACCAACCGACCAATATAGCGGTATTCCTTTATTAATCAGAATTTTAAATAGTAAATATATTATTTTTAAGGGAGATTAATCTAAATAGCAATAGTAAAATAATTACCTTTCACCCTAGCATAGGGAAGTTACCTCCGCATAGTGAATAATAAAAAACTGTAAAATAAAGAAAGTAAATTATTATTATTACAGAACATAATTAAAATTTACAAAACTAAATTAAAAGAAATTTAGAGAGAGAAAAACTCCCTAATTACATAGGATTTGGGAGAGGAAAATGGTGTACAAAAACTGAAAATTCGCGGCCTATTTATAGCAAAATTTTTTACTGTTCAGGAACTGTTCTCGCGTCGCGATGCCAAGTCACTCAGCGTCGCGACGCGCAATTTGTCGACGTGGCACAATGATACGGCGACACGTAGCAAGGCGGCTGACTGTACATGCGACACGTGTCAAGGCGGCTAATTCTCAATTATTGTGATGACGTCATTGATGACGTGGCGATGACGTGGCGCTGACGTGGCGTAGGCGTGTGTTGCATTTGTCGGCACAATAGGATTGCGACACGTGGCGACACGTGTCAAGTTGTGATTGGCTTAGGCTGACGTGGCATGTTGACTCGGTTGACCTGCTGACGTGGACGATGATGTGGCATGACACGTGGCAAGGTTGACTCGTTGACCGCTGACATGGCTGATGACGAGGCGACACGTGTCAAGTCTGAGTGTCGGCAGCATATGATGATGACACGTGGCACGGCGCATGTTAGCAGATCGGCTGTGATGGTGACACATGTCACGGCGCATTTTAGCAAAGTCAAAACTTCTCAAATTGTTGACCGTTGACCAGGCGCATGTTAGCAAATCCGGCTCACGCTGGGCGTCGCGGCGCGCTGTGATCCAGCGTCGCGACTCTCAAAAGACGAAAATAACCCCGTTGACGCATTTTTGTCCGGTTTTGCCCCAAATTGCCTCCAGTGCTGTCCAAACTTTATTTATCTGCAAGATAACAATAAAACACATCAAAACGTTCATAAAACTCAAGAAACTATACAAAATATTAAGGTAAATGAGTGGGAAATAGTGATATAAATACCACTCATCATATACATTATTCATACAGCGCATCCATGTATTCACTTAAAACATGATATCAATCAATCTAATCCAATTAATTAATCTGAAATTAATGACCATCCAATGTTCAAACAACAATTTGATTTTGCGCGAGTCAAACTCGTTTTGCGAATAAGTACTCAAAGTATGAATTCTTGAATTATATTAAACTACAATATTAAATCCAATTCAATTTGTATTTAATACTAATTCTATATTTAATTCTAAATTAAATAATTACACTTTTTAATGTGCCTTTACGACTTAGATTCCAAATCTAATCGTTACGGGTCTCAAAGCCCAATTAACATCCAATGTCAATTTAATTAAAGTCCAATGGGATTTTAATTAATTTCATAAGGCATGAAATTTTGGTCAATATGGGTCAAACCCAAATACCAAAGCCCATTTAAGGAATCACCCTTATTTTCCAAGAAACCAATTTAGGCCCATTAGGCCCAATTAAAATTAAAGGTCCATTTAATTATATTTGGAATTTATGGATATGGTTTTGAGCCCAATTGGATCCAACCAATTAGCCTAAACCAAACTTGGCCCAACCAAGCCCATTAAGTCCAAATACAATTTGACAAGCCCAATTCCAAATTAAGCCCAATTAATTAAATCACAAAATTCCAAATTTCACAATTAAATTAATCTAAGTGTATAGCCATAATTAATTACTCAAATTAATATTTCCAAAACACCAATTTAGACAATTAATTATGCTTATTATCATCAATACATGTCCAACACAATTGAATCAAAAAATCAACTCATTTTCCATGCTACAAGTCACGACATTTAAGGGAATTTTTGTTCGATTCCGAATTCAATCCAATTAAATCCTAAATCAACATTTCCCAAATGATTTCAACTCATCCAATGATCAAAATCAAAAATCACCATGACTTAGGGCAAGCATTAACTTTCGGCCAAGCCTCAAATTTGGGGAAAAATTGATCCAATCTAATTTTAATCAAATTGATCATGCATAACACCATGTTATCATCATTCAAGCATATATCAATAATCAATTTCATCAAAACATGCTTAAATATTTTTTACCCAATTTTACCCTAATTCCAATTTCATGCTCAAAATGGCTATGATACCATTGTTGAGTTTCTAGGTTAGTCCAAATATCAATTTAAGCATAGAAATCATCTGAATACTCAAAGAAGTATGAAAGAATCATACTTACAATGATCGGCTTTTGCAATGTGAGGAACAAAAAAAAATTTCTCCTTGGCTCCTCCATTGAAGCTCACGGTAATGGCATGTTTTTGTGCTCCATTTGTGTTCTTCAAGCTCCAAGCTTTGGTGTGCATTCCAAGACCATGGGTGGGTTTCCCTATCACCTTTGGATGACTCCTTAGTGTGCTAGCACCTTGGAAAATTTGCCACAAATTCTTCCATGGCTTCTCCTTGCTCACGACATTGAATAAAATAAAAGAGAGAAGAAATGGCCCAAGGCCGAATGGTGGAAGGAGGGAGAGAGAGAGAGGAAAGTCAAGTGTGTTGGTTGTTTTGATTTCTAAAATCAAAATAAATGATATACCAAAAATTTGAATTCTAAATCCAAAAAAGTACAAGGCAATTAAGCCTTCCAACCACCACCATCAATCACTCAAAAGTGACTAGACATCACATCACTCAAAGTGACAAGACATCTATCAATTGAATGACTAATGATGTGACGCTTGATGTGACTTGTGGGCCGCACTTGAATTCGAAATGCGAGTGGGCCCGCAAACACTCCCGGGCTCGGGTTCGCTAATTTTGAATTAACAAATTTTCCATTGTGACGTAATTAAATCAAATTCAATTAAATAATTTTGCCTAGCAAAATTACTATTCACGTCGCTAACGAATTAATTCTAAATTAACTCGTTCGCCCGAATTAAAATCTAATTTTTATTCTGCGTCGAAATCTAATTTCGTATAATATATCGAATATATTATTTTATCGATTAATTCCAAATTAATCGTTCTCTCTCTTTTAATAATATTTTATCCCGGATAAAATATCTCCGTAATTAATCCCAAATTAATTTTTTCTCTCTTCTAATTAATCCCAGATTAATAAAGTGCGAGTCATACGTCATCGGTGAATCTTCGAGAAGTGACCCATGAGATCCCAGAATATATTGGCAGTAAATCCGGTCGTCGGACTATCCGAACACGTACGTACATAGTACTATATTTTACCGATTTACAAGACATGGTTGGCTTCTAGCAAAGCACCGTGCCTACCCAATTCTCCAGAAATATTCTTAAAGGAATATATAATCTTTATCAGGCGTAGTATACGTAGTATTACGTATTACGATCCAGTATCGGATGTCACGTGCTAGGCCTGGGGCTGGAATTGTGTCTGCCCCGTACGAAGCACATATCAGATCTCTGGTAACTAGTCTCTATAATCGGATAAACATGACCTAGTCATAATATCCCGATAGCTGCAGCATAAACGAGCACCAGTTCCGTATCCTACGTGATCATCATCTCCACTATGACTGGAGTGATACTTCCATCTTGACATCACACCCAATGCACTACAATTCTCAATATACCCAGAAGAGGCGTACACAGAACCTGTTAAAGCCCTGGACAACCAAAACCAAAGTATATTGATTGTCGCAAGTATTAGCGGTGCAAGTCTCAGGTTAAGACCAAATACACCTACCCTGATTCGGACTTCCATAGACACATAGTCATACTACCAATGGAATTCCGAGGGGTCTATCTAGAGAGAAGCTGTTTTCGTACCATCGGTAAACACAACCTCCTATTACACTTGCATGAGTATCCTATACCCAAAAATATGAGAACTATGCCGTTATGCTCCCACAACGCGCACAAGTGTAATACTAGTCATTTACGCATTATCGATGCCCAATCTCGATAATACTCCGACTAGGGATATTTAATGATTAAACCTTCGTGGATTGATAGTGTCTCATATCATCTCGATCTAGAACTAATCATAAGGACCTTTTATCATTTATACATCTTGGTAATCTAATTACAAATGATAAAAGGGCAATCTTCTCTGTCACATAGTTAATTTGTACAACAACACCATGATCGGTACAAATAGTGATGCTATGGGTCATAATTGTCCAACAGTATGAGAATATAATAGAAGAAACAAGCATGCACGAAATGGGATGTAATTGGTGAATGCTTATTCCTGGAGCGTTCGTAAACGCGTTCGAACAGAGAAGGACCGAGAGCATGCGTTCGAAGTACGTTCTTGGACACGTTCGAACGGGATTACAAAAGAAAGGGAATTTATGGCAACATGAACACATATGCGAAGGAACAAATACATAATATGGGACCTCGTACGCCCAATTGAACATGCTTACATCCAATCAAACATACTTCATCCGGCGTAGCAAAACATCGTGGTAAAGGTAGCCTTTAGGAATTTCCCTCGAATAGAGGAACTTTAATCCACCCTAGTTAGCCCATGCGCACTAGAATGCAATGCATGCGTAAATAAAGCAATGATATGCAAAGGGTAAATGACATAATAAAAAGCGCGGCAAAACATTATGGTAAAGGTAACCTTCAGGCATTTCCCTCGAATAGAGGACCTTTAATCCACCCTAGTTAGCCCATGCGCATTATATTACAATGCATACAAATGAACGAGACAATAATTTGGAACTCCGTATGTCCGATTAAACATATCTCACATTCAATCAAACACACTTCATCCGGCGCGGCAAAGTATTGTCGTAAAGGTAGCCTTTTGGACTTTTCTTCCCTCAAATAGGGAACCTTTAGACCAACATAGTAAGCCCATGCGCATTACATCAAAATGCATAGAAAGTAAAGAAAACAATATAGGACTTCATATACTCGATTAAACATATCTCACATTCAATCATACACACTTCATCCGGCGCGGTAAAGTATTATCGTAAAGGTAGCCTTTTAGACTTTTCTTCCCTCAAATAGAGAACCTTTAGACTAACATACTAAGCTCATGGGCACTATATCATCAATACACAAGCAAGTAAAGTGCGGAAAGTAAAAGACGGAATATAAAATGCGAATAATAAACAAACAAGATAAAATAAAGTAAAAGATGTGCTGTTTGCTCAAGTGGTACGTGGAGTTATTTCCCAAGTACAGACCACACTACCGTCCATTCGAATTCGGCTACGGAATTTACGTCTGGGTTTCCATCCGATATACCATAAAGTCGACACATTTTCCATTCATCCAACGGCCACAGCACACATTAACCAACGACTCTCATGCGAAGGAAATTCAATAAATAATTAAAAGATGAATGAAAATAAATAAGAAAGGTGCCCTCAGGTCTAACCTTTTATATCAACTATTGGAAGTGCATCACAAGGCCTTCGAAAGGGCTAACACTCTGCAACTCTTCCGGTTCACTGGTTCAACATTTCCTTCCACTGTTTCGCTATTTGGGCTGCTGTTTTTACTCCGTTTTGCTGCTATTTTCATTGTATTTTTTGGTCACTATTTTATGGTGTTTGGGGTGTATTTTCGGTTAATGCATTGCAGTTTCAGGGGCTGTTTTCAGTGATGGTTTATGGCTGTTTCGGTGGCAGTTTCGGTGGCATTTTGTTCGTGAATAATGCTGTATTGGTTACTGTTTTGGCATGAAGTAAGGGGCTGTTTGAAGAATGTGATGGCGTGAAGCAGTGGGCTGTTTTGAAGGATGTGTGGCGTGAAGCAATGGGCTGTTTGAAGGGGTAATGGCGTTGAAGATAGTGGGTTGTTCGAAGGGGGTGTTTTTGCGTTGAAGGTAGTGGGCTGTTGAAGGGTGTTTATGCGTTAAAGGTAGGGTTAGTGTGATCAATTTGTGTGCGTGAGTTGTCAGGTGGCTAGGCTTGCAGTTGAGGGTTTGAGTTAGGGTTAGGTGGCTTTTGAAGGTGGCTCGTGTTTGTGGAATGTGAGTGGGCTGCTTTTTGAGAATGGGCGCGAGGGGCTTACGTGTTGAAGGCTAATGCTTGCAGGGGGGTTTCTTTTATTTTTTGCTATTCGGTTAGTGCGTGTAGGATTGATGGGTATTTGGCGTTTTGTTTGTGTCGGTGAAGACTAGCCATGAAGGAAGAGTGGGACGTGTCTGAGCATTGACGGGTGGGCTGGCAGTGTGTTCGTGTGTCTTTTTGGGATGGCCGAGAGTGAGGCAAGGTTTGGCTTTCGTTTTGGTGAGGCAGTATGAGTGTTTTCTTTTGTGTTTTACCGTCAGAGTCTAGAGCCTTAGGGTTGCATTTTGTGTTATTTTTTATGCAAAATGATATATGTACCAACTTTTATCCCTAATTTTATCCATACTCTCTCACTGTAGCTACAGTGAGTTACTGTAGCTCACTGTAGCTACAGTGAGAGAGTAGGGATAATTTTCGGGATAAAAGTTGGTACATATATCATTTCCATATTTTTATAGTTGTCAATTAGGGTTATGCATGGGTTTTAAAAAGGAAACAAATCAATTAAATTAGAGATGGATTTAATTAGTTAAAAAATGAAAGGATAATTGCATTTTGGTGGGGGAATATATTTAAATTGGTAGGTGATTTATTTAAATTAGGAAGAGATTTTCTTAAATCAGGAATTTAATTTAATTGGATTTTAATTGGATTTAATTTAATTTAATTTAATTTGTGTTTTAAATATGTTTTAATTATTTCTTGGATTGGGCTTGGGTGAGATGGGCTTGGTGTGTGTCTTAGTGATGTGTGGGCTTGGTGTGTGGTTTGTGGGGGTTTGGGCCAAGGGTGTTTTTTAAAACGGAAGTCCAACAAGCAAACCCGAAGCATAAACAAACGAATTAATTCCAACAATGTGTCAATTCTTGACTCTTCCCTTCCGACGTCCATTTCCCGTGACTTCCGCAACTTAAGAGGTAGTGTCTCCATATGAGACTCATCATCGGGACTTACATGCAAAAATACACTCACCCCTCGCAATGGAAGACCTCAAACCATTGGGTTCGAATGGTCCCTTACTTATGCCACTTGTAATGATGTGATTTGTGCAATAAACTAACCGAATCTACGCAACATGTTCAAGAACAACCTATATCTAAAAGATAAATCCTATGTCTAAGTTTGCATGCTTGAAAAGTAAGTTACCACAACGGCAATTACACAATAACACACGACAATCCCATGAACATGCTTCAATCATATAATGCGAAAAAAAAATAACAACATAAACATAATGCAAATTCCAAACGCAAAATAAATAACTAATCATGCTTAAAAATAAACGACTAAATCATGCTTAAAGATAAATAACATACTAGACTAAATCATGCTTACAAAGATAAATAACGTACTATCAACATAATCATGCTCAAATACATGGTTGTACGTGGCGTTGTATCCCGAGTGCAAACCGCACTACCGTCCATTCAGATTCGGCTACGGAATTTACGTCCGGGTTTCCATCCAATATACCACAAAAGAGAACACGCATTCCGTTCATCTGGAATTCACATCATGCCTCAACAAACGACTCTCATGCGATAATATATTAAAATAAATAAAGAAACGAAAGATAATAAGTAAAAAGGGTGCCCTCAGGTCTAACCTTTTTTGTCATCTATTGAAAGTGCATTACACGACCGTCGGAAGGGTTGATGTTCCGCAACTTTTCTGGTTCACTAATCCAACATTTTTCCTCGCTGTTTTGCTGTCTGGGCTGTCGTTTTCGCTCCATTTCGATGTTGTTTCTATTGTATTTTTCTAGTCACTGTTTTAAGGTAATAGAGGACTGTTTTTGGCGGTTTTTGGAGGATTAAAGGCTGCGGTCTTTGGACTGTTTTAAGGGTTTAATATGCGACTGTTTAGCGGGTTTTATGGTGCGGCTGAACTGGGCAGTAAGGGGGTTTGTGTGTTCGGTTTTTGGGTAGTGCAGGGAGGGCAGTTTGCGTGCAGTTTGGAGCGATGATATTTGGCTATTTGGGTTCTTTATGCGTGCATTTTAGAGTGATGATATGCGGCTATTTGGGCTATTTGTGGAGGAGGTTATGTGCATGGATTTTACCGGATGAAGGGTTATGTGGCGCTGATTTTGTTGACTGGTTAGGGGGCTAGTAAGTGGAGGCTGGTGCGTTGATTATGCTAGGTCAGGGACCTGCTTACGTGAGTAGGTTTTAGGTGTCTAATGCGTGAATGGTTTTGAGTGAGGTTAGCAGGTGCGTGGAAGGAGGGCTGGATGCTTGCTGCGTGAATGAGCAAGGCTTATGGACTGCAAAGGATGAAGGCCAATGGGGAGTGTATGCGTGCAATGAATGGCAGAATTTCTTGTGATTTGCGTGAATGTGCTCTGATTGTTTCTTGTGAGAATATTGTGTGTATGAGCTCTAGGGTTTAGATGTGTGGTGAATGGTTCTTTTTATAGGCAAATGGGGTGGGGTTTACCTTGAGAATGAGAAGGCTTTGTGCATTAATGGGATATCTTTTTAAATTAGTATGGGATAAGGAAATCTTTTAATTAGGGAATTGATTTGATTTATTCTTCTTTAGTTAAGGATATGATTTGGTTTATTTAGGCAAGGGATCCATCAGATTTATTTAATTTAGGAAGTGGATTTGGCTTGATTTATGCATGTGTTTAATGTGATTTTTGTTATTTAGGGAGGTGTTGGGCGTGACTTTGAGTCTTGTTTGGGCGTGACTTTGGACCATTTGGTGGGCTTGGATGTTTGGTTTACTGGGGTATGGGCTTGGTGTGTATCTTGTGAGGTTTTGGGCTAAGGGTGTGCTTTGAAACAGAGGTCCAACAAGCGAACCTGAAGCTAATCCAATGAGTTAAATCCAAAAATGATGTCAATTCTTGACTTTTCCCTTCCGACGTCCGTTTCCCGCGGCTTCCACAATCTAAAAAGGTAGTGTCTCCATACGAGACTCATCATCGGGACTTATATATAAAAATGCAGTGCCTACAATGGGCGTGAGGGGATTACGTGTTGAAGGCTAATGCTTGCAGGGGGTTTCTTTTGTTTGTTACTATTCGTTTAGTGCGTGTAAGATTGATGGGTATTTGGTGTTTTGTTTGTGTCGGTGAAGACTAGCCATGAAGGAAGAGTAGGACGTGTCTGTGCATTGACGGGTGGGCTGGCAGTGTGTTCGTGTGTCTTTGTGGGATGGCCGAGAGTGAGGCAAGGTTTGGCTTTCGTTTTGGTGAGGCAGTATGAGTGTTTTCTTTTGTGTTTTATCGTCAGAGTCTAGAGCCTTAGGGTTGCATTTTTTGTTATTTTTATAGTTGTCAATTAGGGTTATGCATGGGTTTTAAAAAGGAAACAAATCAATTAAATTAGGGATGGATTTAATTAGTTAAAAAAGGAAAGGATAATTTTATTTTGGTGGGGGAATATATTTAAATTCGTAGGTAATTTATTTAAATTAGGAAGAGATTTTCTTAAATCAGGAATTTAATTTAATTGGATTTTAATTGGATTTAATTTAATTTAATTTAATTTGTGTTTTAAATATGTTTTAATTATTTCTTGGATTGGGCTTGGGTGAGATGGGCTTGGTGTGTGTCTTAGTGATGTGTGGGCTTGGTGTGTGGTTTGTGGGGGTTTGGGCCAAGGATTTATTTTAAAACGGAAGTCGAACAAGCAAACCCGAAGCATAAACAAACGAATTAATTCCAACAATGTGTCAATTATTGACTCTTCCCTTCCGACGTTCGTTTCCCATGACTTCCGCAACTTAAGAGGTAGTGTCTCCATATGAGACTCATCTTCGGGACTTACATGCAAAAATGCAGTGCCTACACCAGAGTTCCTAAAACTTCTGTTATTTCTTTGTCAATTTTTTCTTCTGTTGCATAATTGCATGTGCATCGCATGACGTTTTTGGGTGTTGTTTATGTAAACCCTCACGAGACTATAACTCGTCCACTAGGGATCGCCTAGGGGTTTAAAGGCTTGTTGCATGAGCTAAATGTAATCGTGGTTCCTACGAAAGTGGCTTAGTTAATTTTATCATTCTATTTGTTTAATTTTGTTTATGTGTTTTATTTAGTCTTTTGCTCGGGACCAGCAAAATCTTAAGTTTGGGGGTGTTTGATAAGTGTGAATTATACACACTTATTCTCGCATCTTCAGCTTATTATTTTGTTAGATTCCATGTAATTTATTGTATTTTGAAGTTGTTTGGTTTTTGTTAATAGGAAGCATTAAAAGTGTGGATTCTGGACTATTATACGGGTTTTGAGAGCTTACGGATGCGACTGAAGCACACGACAAAAGCATAAACGAAAGGAGCCAAGTCATCCTGAAATAAGTACTGGCGCCGCGACGCCAACCTTCTGGCACTGCGACACCAACATTCCATAAAATTTCCAAAAGATTTGGCACCGCGGCGAGCATTTTGATACATTAAGGATCCACAAGATGCGCAGAACGACTCGGGGGTTTTTTTTCTATAAATCACACATCATGTCAAAACCCTAAGGGGGCCGTTTTAAAGACAACAACAAAGTTCTAAACATAAAAATTAATACTTCCAAAAAGAGAGATCAAAGCAGAATGAATGAGACAAGGCGGTGAAGTCTGGAAACATAAGGAATTTGATTCAGGTTTCATTCCCTTATTTTCTTCTTCAAAATCTTCTAATTATTATAATGTTTTGGATACAATTTCTTTTGTCTTCTAATTCATCCATGAACCAAATCTCTTGTTCTAGAGTTTGATATAGCCTAATGTTTGAGACTATGCATTAACTACCGAATACTTTTATTCAGTTTTCATTCAGTTTATTTTTTCCTGTGTTTAATGCTTCGTATTTGTTGGCCATAAATATGATGATGTTTTGTTTGAAATCTTTCACTCGGGAGAGGAGATTTTAATTAGGAATTGGGAAATATAATCTAGGAAGTTTATAGAATTCGGGAGAATCTATAACTCCTTGAAAGCTGTTAATACATAATCACATGGCTTAATAAATTGTTAATCATTGGATTTTTATAGGGATATTTAATTTGAAAATTAACAATATTTTCGCTATTGCTCGGGAGAGAGGGTGGATAAATAATAGTTAATTGGCATCGTAAATACATAGTGGAAAGCTTGGTGAAATCAAACTCTAGAATTCATCTTCTCACTGATACTACATTAAAATTCATTTAAGTTCTTAATTATCTTTTTTTTTTACCTTTTCAATTTAATCAAATTAAAGTTTTGTGTCTAAATAAAGTTAAGGTTAATAATTATTGTACTTAGTGTAATTTAGATTTCAATCCTTGTGGGTTCGACACTTATATTCATCATTTACTAGAACTTGACATCGTACACTTGCGGTACGATAGAAAATATCACAACATGATCGATTTCAACAGGCAGTGGATTGACAGTGACATAAGTCAACTTTTCAAACTTCAAGGCAATACGTATATTCATTTCCCATTCGAAATAGTCTCAGCTCCTTTTAGTTTATTGGTATCCAAAAGTTTCATCAATGGATTAGTGACAACCATCTACAAGACAACAATTTAAATATTAGCATAACGATTTTCATTCAAAAATAATAACACTAATTGATTATGGAATTTTAAATCTATTAGTGTATTCATATTACTTTACGTAATTCTGTAATCTCTCTTAACGGAAAAATAGAAATTTGACTATCAAAATTTCATAGCGGAAAGTGGATCCCATGACATTTACTCTAGCCTCATACTAATGACGATATTGGCCTTTATAAATTCATTAAGTATACCTCCAAGGTCAATTACTTCATGTGACTTATAGTTTGGTCCTGAACCGCTTCTTATCCTCACACTAATGACGATATTGGATTAAGACGTGTTCTAGGTGTATACTTGTCAATGTGCACTAATGAGCTTTGTATGTACACCCTCACACTAATGCCGATATTGGTTGATTTCGTTAACTCATCACGCTACATCTAATGTTTTAGCGGAGCGACCTAAGTTCCGAGCACTCATACCCTCACACTAATGACGATCTTGGATATAAGTAGTAAGAACTCATTCATCTCCGTATTGACAAGATAGACCTTCTAATAATGCTCCAACATTACTAATACTATTACTTAAAATAAAGTAATCACCTAATCATGGGAGATTTATGACAATCAAGTCACTAATTTAATTAGGTCAAAATTTTAATTTAAAACATACAAACCATATCCAATATGACTTATGCATAATTAAATTAAAATATATAGGTATAGATTCAAATACATATCTAATATGAAACATGTTTTGTGTAGTTAAGCCTTGCTTTGATACCATTCTATTGGGGCGGATGTGGAACCCCTAGGGTCAGATCGGTACCCCGCACAACGAAAATGGGTCTAACCCATGGATACCAAGCACATGTGTAATTTTAAAATATTTAATGAGATATTATATTCCATTACGAGTGTATAGGAAAAAATCAGGGCTGAATCGGAGTTCAGAATCTTAAGAACGAAGAAAAATAATTCAGTGCGTGACGTGCACTGCACAATCCAAATTTTCTTTTTAATTTGCTTTTCCTTCAGCCCAACTACAAGATTTTTAACCCTAATTGCTTCCAACCTTCCCTAAATATTTTCAAGATACCCAAAATTAATTTTAACATCAAACCAACATTTACACATGTTATAGAACAAAAATCAAAATTTCCAAAATATAAAATATTCTTACAAAAACATAAATTTATTATAAATAAGCACTTGCGTAGATTTTGAATCAAAACACAAACCAAATTATAATCCCACAGTAAAGTGACTCGTGAACAATTCTAGGTCACCCAAAGATGGTCAAATTTTTTTAGAATGGTAGCCTAAGCTCTAAGCTATTATCTAGAGTTCCAAACTCTAACTTTATGTCTATGTTTTGTTGAGTTTTTCTAAGGTCCCAAGATCAAATCAAGACATGAAAACATGCGTGAATACATCAACGGAGGTAGCGGAATACTCACATTGATCGGTTGAGTCGATTTGGAGACGATTCGAAGCCAAAAGCTCACTGCCAAGGTGCGCCCACTGCAGCAGTCCACGCTCACTGTCTTGGCAGTTTCGGGTCTCAAAACGAAGCTCCAAACTCCGTCGGATGAGTCCCGCCTCATGGGTGAACCTTCCTACCACCTTCGCAAGACTCGTAGTGTGCTAGCACTTGCGGTTTTCACCATGAAAACCCAACCCTTGCTCCCCTAAAGGCACGCCCAAACCAGTGAAAAACAGTCCACATTTTGTGGTTTGGCGTGAGGAGAAGAGAGAGTTTGAGAGAGATTTTCATATGATTTTTGTTACAAAAAAATCAATTTATATTTATGCCATAATATTTATTAAATTAATAATAAACTTATGACACAAATCATGCAATGGCTTAGAGTGTCAAACACTCAATTTCCATGCAAACCATTGAGTGCATTGTACACTATCTCCATGCAATGCATTAGAATTAAATAATGCATAATATGCCATGTGTCATGTGGGCCCCACACGTTTCCAAATGAAAGTGGGCCCACGTGCACTCACGCGTTCGGGTTCGATATTTCCGAAATACCGAACTTACGTCGCGACGTTTAATTAAATCGAATTTAAATAAATAATTATTATTTACGTCGCTAACGAATTAATTCTAAATTAACTCGTTTGCCCGAATTAAAATCTAATTTTAATTTCGCGTCGAAATCGAATTTCGATTATTATATCGAATATAATAATTTCACGATTAATTCCAAATTAATCGTTCTCTCTCTATACGATATTTTATCCTAAATAAAATATCTCCGTAATTAATCCTAGATTAATTTTCTCTCTCTTCTATTATAATCCCAGATTATTCAAGAGTGCGAGTTGTGCGTCATCGGTGGATTATCGGGAAGCGACCCATGAGATCCCCGGATAAGTTGACAGTAAATACGGTCGTCGGAGTATCCGAATCACGTACGTACCAAGTACTACGTTCTACCGATTTACGAGACAAGGTCGACTCCTAGCAAAGCACAAGTCTACTCAATTCTCCGGACATATCCATTAAGAATATCAAAGATCTGTATCAAGCGTAGTATACAATTGTATTGTGCATATTGGTCCAGTATCGGATAGTCACGTGCTAGGGCTGGGGCTGGATAAGTGTCTGCCCCGTCCGAAACACATATCGGATGTCTGGTAACTAGTCTCTATAATCGGATATTCATGACCTGGTCATAATATCACGATTGGATGCGCATCACTTAAGAGCACTAATACCGTATCCTGCGTGACATCATCTCCACTATGACTGGAGTGACACTTCCGTCTTGACATCACATCCAATACACTACGACTCTCTGATAAACCAGAAGTGGTGTACACAGAACCCGTTTAAAGTCCCCCAACCACCAAAACAAAGTTTACCGATTGTCGTAAGTATTAGCGATGCAAGTCTCAGGTTAAGACTATACACACCTACCTTGATTTCGGCCTCCCATAGACACCTAGACATAATACCAATGGGATTCCGAAGGGTCTATCCAGAGTGAAGCTGTTTCCCGTACCATCGGTGAAACACGACCTCCTATCGCACTTGCACAAGTATCCAATACTTATATATATGAGAACTATGCCGTTGTGCCCTCACAACGCGCACAAGTGCAATACTAGCCTATTCCGCATTATCGATGTCCAGTCTCGATAATACTACAACTAGGGATATTTAATGATTAATCCTTCGTGGACTGATACTGTCTCATATCATCTCAATCCAGGAACTAATCATAGGGACCTCTCTTCATTTATATATCTATGGTGATCTAATCACAAATGACGATAGTGCAATTTCCTTGTTACATAGTTAATTTGCTACAGCAACATAATGATCTGTGTAAATAGTGACGCTATGGGTCATATTATCCAACAATCTCCCACTTGGCACATAGCCAGTCACTCGAGTGTCCTACACCAGAACTATGTAAGGTTCGCTCAAATTGCTGAGGAAAGGTTTTCGTCAGCGGATTTGTTTGATTATCGTTTGACGCGATTTATACGATCATCACATCGCCACGATGTATGATCCGAACGAATCAGATGATATAGAAGTATATATCTGGATCGTCGATGAGACCTTTAATTCCTTAGCTTGTGCTGACGCCTAGCTCAGCTGCTAACAGAACTATATCTAATCTAATTAGATTTATTTTGATCCAAATGGCTTCTATTGCTGCCTCAGCTGCAGCAATAATCCGCATTTGTTGTTTATTCGGCAACAGTTATCTTGCTTGGAAGATTTCCAGCTCACTGTCCCGTTACTCAAACTTTATAGTACCGCAGTATTTAATCGTTTGGAAACTGGCTACAGTGATCCCAATCACTTCAAGTTCTCCTTCTCCATAGTAAAAGATAGCATCTTTAGTTCTCAGAGATACTAACAGATGTTCTTAACTTCAATCCAGTGACTATCACTTGGATTGACCGATTGTGACTCCATATGCTCGAAGCGTATGAGACACCAATACAAGTACATTTTAAATGTACAATTTCCCAGAGAGTGTTAACAACTCCAAATCTATCCCAGTAGATCTTTTTTCATTGAATAAAGGTTGTTACTCCCCAGAATTCTACGGAGAATTTCTATGAAAGAATATTTATGAAAACCAAGCTTTCACCAATTGTTTTATGGGAATTTCACTGTTAGTGCAATCTCCCACTAACCTCCTTATATACACAAGAATTATTTCGTTTTGAGTCAAATCATAAACCATATGATTATTTCAAAACGTCAGTTCCAAGAACCTTATGCTTGCATTGATCCAAACATGGATCGAATAACCCGCAAACCTGTTTGTCGGTTATACAAAATCGTCAGGATGTTGTAAACATCCTCCAAAAGGTTTCCTTCTCAGGAAAGCGATTTTGATTTGTAACTGACATATTTCATAAATGAAATATACAGTTATCAACAAGCATCTTCAAAATGGATTCATGGCACTTGCCATAACAGAGAGTCGATACCTTGTATCACTTCCTCAAAACGTAGTCGGATGGTACACCACCATAAGATTAACATCTTTATGAGGTGAGATAAGAAACCATACTCTAGGTTGTTTTCTGACTCTATCCGATCTACGAGTTTCTTGTGTATTTGAAGATTAATGGTATAGTTTCATCATAGATGAACTATTTGTGTTCCATTAAGGACTTCGTGCCTTGAACAGTATTACTCCGATTTTCATCGAGTATCATATCCTCCCACTGACCACTGCATATCGGTATTCCTCTCAGGAAACCGCATGGTGAGCAACAATTACATTGTTCTCATGTGGGATTTATAAGTACTATATTAAGGTTTTCCTTAGGATAACCTATATTGGCACTTATCCAATTTGGGTCCTTAGTTTGGTATCAACCAAACGTTATGCCTGGCATACCCAAATTACCAGGAATGAGAAACCTCGTTTCTTTCCTGTTATATCCTATATGATATCTGTCAAACAGATTTATATGGAACCTTATTCTAAATAAGTTTTGCACTGTTAATACATATCTGTAGAAGGAAATAGTAGCTCAGAGCGACTCGTGATAAACCTTATCATGTCCAACAAAATTCGATTTTAGTTCAGACATACCGTCTAACTGACGTGTCTCGAGAGGAGTCCTCATCTGAAAGAATACCATACTCTTTCATGTACGTATGAAACTTACTGCTTAAGTATTTTCCATTACGGTATTACCGTGGCGGAATAACACTATAGCCGATCTGTTTGTTTTCTTCGTGTCGAAACTTCAAAAGTTTCCGATCTGTGTTCTTTAAAAGAAACAATAACCACTACGTGATGCTACATCGTTAAGGTCACGAAATATTCATGTTCACATCTAGCCTAGCTAGATATGGGCCCACTTACTTCACCATGAATAGGGCTAACAGATCGGTGGCCCTTTTTACTATTACCAGTAAATAGTATTTTAGGTATTTAACCTAATAAACTAGATTCGTAGACCTTATTTGAATAGTCAAATCAGTCCTAGTATCCACTCTTCAAAAGTGGGATATAAGAATCTTGTTTAATTGTGTCCTAGACAACAATGCCACAAATAAGTCTCTATTGATCAAATCAATTTGAGCTATTATTTGTCATTTTATATGTTTGAGATTTTTCTTTATATTCAAAATATAAATTCTGTTATTTACTTCTAATGTATTTTATCTCAGTATCATCTTTATATAATAAAACACTTAGTGTTCTATAATATAAAGGTTTTATCCGCAATGGATTAAACACTGATATATAGATAATGTCTCTAGTTAAACTAGTTACATTATAACATTTCCTAATTTAAGTACATACCCAAAGGGTAGTTCCTAAACTTAGGTATCTACGGTCGAAACAGCGACTTTCGTCTCGTTTCGTATTCGCAGAGAAATCTCGGCTTGAAGGCAGTATCCAGCTCACAGCGGATTCTGAACGTCAATACATATATTTTATGTACCACACTAAGTATTTAAAATCTAATTTTAATACTAGTTGTGAACATAACTTTGACAAATATTTTTAAAGTTAGAGCCTCGCCCTTTCTTTAATTCCTTCGTGTCTTCCATATCCAAATGGTAGTCACTTTGGGATATGTCAATTATCCTTTTCAATATTTCACAAACCTTTGCCCAAGCCTTGGGTTTCGGAATATCGAAACGATGTGCACCTTGTGCTACATGCCCAATTGCAAACTTTGACTTTTCTCCACTAGAATAGTTAATTAATTCTCCAAGAATTATTAATTGCAATTTTAATACTTTTAAATCTAAAGATAGATTATTGTAAGTATATTAATTAAGCACTAAAGTCATCATCACATAAATCTTCCAAAGACTTTATGCTCTACTATTTGCTTAATTATGGGCTTAGTAATAATAAGTTATTTTATCAAATAAATTAACCTATTATTAATCCCAATTGAAAATTAATCATTTAAAACATTTAATCCAAGGATTATATATTTAAATATTCAGCCTTTTCAATTCTTTACTTGATTTTAATAGTCCAACTATTTAATCAAATTATTAAGGTACTATTTATTATAATGATTACAATATCCAATTATTTAATCAACTATAATTTTAATATTGATTACTATAATCCCATTATAAAATCAACTATCATTTAATTCAATTATATTGATTACTATAATCCAATTACAAAATCAACTATATATTGAATGAGTTGTATATAGTCCAACTATATATATTTTTAAAACAACATAAAATATTAGTCCGACTAATACTTTTGATTAATATGACGAGTAAAAAAAAATGAGCGTGTTTAGCGAGTATTCGAACGAATGTTGCAACATTACTTACTTGCCTCCCACTATTTTTCGTCGAGCCTCTAACCCTCTGTGGAGTACTCGGGAAACCGTGTTTCCTAGTGGGCTAGGATCCCGTTAAATAATACACAACCTTGACTTTGGCCAATAAAAGCTGTATGCTATTTCACTTAGGTAGATCTCTATGATCAATTGGATCTCATCCAATTCCTAGATCCGGTTAGTGGACATCCAAGTCCGAAACATATGTATAATGTCAATGTATCCATTACATTTTCCTAACCCTATCCTCCGAATCATCTAGGCCTTGGCTTTGGCAAAAACAAACCTAATGATTCCAGTTAAGCGGGACCCTTGACGAGTAAGTAAAGTTTCGTAATCAATGTCATTGGACAAAAATTGATCTTGACTTTGGCCAATAAAAATCACGATTTGGACAAGACACCGATATGCAACAAAACTCTCATGATTCAAGTACATCCTTGATTGACAAGGTCTTGACTTTGGTCCATAAAAACCAATGCCAACTTCGGATCTTGAACAAGAATCATTCAATGGAAGGATATTTGCTTAATATAAAACGAGGGTTTTTCGCGTGCAAATTGGCTACCAATTTAATTATCTTTGTTAGGTTCTCATCATCATCCCTTAAACATGCATTCTAAATACATAATAAAGCGAGTATGAAATAAAATAATAATGATATGCGGATGGATACTTTACACATTGATCCTAGATCAAATCTCTCCCTTTCTCACTCAAGCTAGCACTTGTACTACTTTTACCCGTTACACTACACTTCTAAAGAAACCTTATATATACATAGAGGGGAATAGGTGAGAAGAGAATACAAAGAGAAAGAAGGTGATAAGGCTGGACACGCGGGTCCAATTTAATAAATCGAATTTATTACAACAATTTCTAAAATTGCACACCCGACTAATATCCATTTGATATGCATTATTCATTCAACACAACCATGTATTCACACACATAAGCATGCTATCAATCAATCTAATCAAATTAATTAATCTGATAATTAAGTGATCATCCAATGTTCAAACAAAGATTTGATTTTGTTCGAGTCAAACTCGTTTTTGCGAATAAGTACTCAAAGTACGAATTCATGAATTAAATTAAACTACATCATTAAATCAAATTTAACATGTATTTAATACTAATTCATTATTCAATTCAAAATTAAACATTACACTTTATTTAATAAACCTTTACGATTTAATTCCAAATTCAATCGCGTCGGGACTCAAGCCCGATTAACGTCCAACGTCAATTCAATTGAAGTCCAATGGGCTTTAACTAATTTCTTTAGGCATGGGCTTCGGCAACCAAAGCCAATAGTGGAATCACCCAAAATGCCTTAGAAATCAATTTCGGCCCATTAGGCCCAATTAAACATTAAAGGTTCATTAGTCACAATTGGGCTTTATGGTTAAGGTTTTTGGGCCCAATTGGATCCAATCAACTTGGCCTAAACCAAACTTGATAAATCAAGCCCAAAAGGCCAATTACAACAATTCAAGCCCAAATCCAATTTAAGCATAAATAATTAAATTACACTAATCCAATTACGCAATTTAATTACCTAAAGTGCATTACATGATTAATCGACTAAATCAATATTTTTAAAACACCAAATTAGTCTTATTAATCATATTCAATTCATTATCATATGTCAAACACACTAAATGAAAAATCAAACCCATTTACATGCTTTCATGCTCTCGGCCAATGAGGGATTTTGTGTCTGATTCGGTTTCGATCCAATCAAACCTACAATCGACATTAAATCACCATCCGATTTGATTTCATACACATCCAATGTCACAAAACCAAAATTACCAAGACATTAGGGCAATGATACATTCGGCCATGGTTAGGGATGGCAATTTTACCCATAAACCCGCAAACCCGCAAAAACCCGCCGCAATGGGTAAGATTTGGTAAATATATTATGGGGGCGGTGCGGGTTTGGTAATTTAAAGTAGAACCCGCTGCGGGTGCGGTGCGGGTTTGGTATTTTAGAAAAAAATGCGGGTATCCGCTGCGGGTATCCGCATACCCGCATATTATTTTTTATTAATAATATTTTTAGGACATATAAAAAAACTTCATATAAAAACAACTAAAAAAAACCTAAACCTAAAACACTAATCCATAGTTCCACACTCCCACTCAGCCGCAGCCCGCAACCTGCCCAACTGAAGATTTTTTGCATGACTATTATTGTTTTTTTTTAATCACACTTGTTAATAAAATTATAATACAAAAATTTGGATTAAGTTCACATAATCAGAAACGGGAGAGGAGCAAAATAAGCTAGTGTTTGCTGCAACTTCAGTAGCTTTCCTGCTTCTTCATTACACTTACACCACTTGAACCTTGTAAGCATCACTTTCGTTACACTTAGCATAAAAATATAACCAAAGGTTGGTGATTACTTTTTAGCTTATTGTCGATTGAGTTGACTAATTTAGATCATTATAATTATGAAGGGAAGAACTCATTTTAATTATGTTTATATGAAAAAATAAACATATCGTACTGAGTATTTCATACATTATGTTATCTATGTACTGTATATACATACATTGCATGTTGTATATGTCAAATGAAAAACAAATGTGAAAACTACAGCTAGCAATTAAAAATAAATTATTTAATTAAAAAAATTATATTATTAAGAACACAAAGTAATTCAATATTTTAAAAACCCGCAAAAAATCCGCTGGGTACCAATGCGGGTTTGGTAATTATTTTTATATGCGGTGCGGGTTTGGTAATGAAAATTAAAACCCGCAACGGGTATGGTGCGGGTTTGGTAATTTATTTACATATGCGGTGCGGGTTTGGTAATGGAAAACCCGCACCATACCCTACCCACTGCCATCCCTAGCCATGGTAAGGAATTTGGGGTTTTTGTCCAATTCGAAATCCAATCCAATTCGATTCAATTAACATCAACCTAATCGATTCTAACTCATCAAATGAATTAAAAATCAAAAAATCCAAGATCCCAAAAATCATCAAACCATTCGGCCAACACATCCATTTTGGGGAAAATAATTCCAAATCACTTTTCATCAAATTAGTCCAACCAAGATGAAATTAAACATGTTATAAGCATACTCAAACAAACAATTTATTCAAATCATGCTCAAATCACATTTACCCAAATTTTAAATCCCTAAAATTTCATGCTTGCAACATTAGCTCTTGATGCCATTGTTGAGTTTTTCTAAGGTCCCAAGATCAAATCAAGACATGAAAACATGCGTGAATACATCAACGGAGGTAGCGGAATACTCACATTGATCGGTTGAGTCGATTTGGAGACGATTCAAAGCCAAAAGCTCACTGCCAAGGTGCGCCCACTGCAACAGTCCAACGCTCACTGTCTTGGCAGTTCGGGTCTCAAAACGAAGCTCCAAACTCCGTCGGATGAGTCCCGCCTCATGGGTGAACCTTCCTACCACCTTCGCAATACTCGTAGTGTGCTAGCACTTGCGGTTTTCACCATGAAAACCCAACCTTTCTCCCCTAAAGTCACGCCCAAACCAGTGAAAAACAGTCCACATTTTGTGTGTTTGGCGTGAGGAGAAGAGAGAGTTTGAGAGAGATTTTCATATGATTTTTTGTTACAAAAAAAATCAATTTATATTTATGCCATAATATTTATTAATTAATAATAAACTTATGACACAAATCATGCAATGGCTTAGAGTGTCAAACACTCAATTTCCATGCAAAACCATTGAGTGCATTGTACACTATCTCCATGCAATGCATTAGAATTAAATAATGCATAATATGACATGTGTCATGTGGGCCCCACACGTTTCCAAATGAAAGTGGGCCCACGTGCACTCACGCGTTCGGGTTCGATATTTCCGAAATACCGAACTTACGTCGCGACGTTTAATTAAATCGAATTTAAATAAATAATTGCGCCTAGCAAAATTATTATTTACGTCGCTAACGAATTAATTCTAAATTAACTCGTTTGCCCGAATTAAAATCTAATTTTAATTTCGCGTCGAAATCGAATTTCGATTATTATATGGAATATAATAATTTCACGATTAATTCCAAATTAATCGTTCTCTCTCTATACGATATTTTATCCTAAATAAAATATCTCCGTAATTAATCCTAGATTAATTTTCTCTCTCTTCTATTTAATCCCAGATTATTCAAGAGTGCGAGTTGTGCGTCATCGGTGGATTATCGAAAAGCGACCCATGAGATCCCCGGATAAGTTGACAGTAAATACGGTCGTCGGAGTATCCGAATCACGTACGTACCAAGTACTACGTTCTACCGATTTACGAGACAAGGTCGACTCCTAGCAAGCACCAAGTCTACTCAATTCTCCGGACATATCCATTAAGAATATCAAAGATCTGTATCAAGCGTAGTATACAATTGTATTGTGCATATTGGTCCAGTATCGGATAGTCACGTGCTAGGGCTGAGGCTGGATAAGTGTCTGCCCCGTCCGAAACACATATCGGATGTCTGGTAACTAGTCTCTATAATCGGATATTCATGACCTGGTCATAATATCACGATTGGATGCGCATCACTTAAGAGCACTAATACCGTATCCTGCGTGACATCATCTCCACTATGACTGGAGTGACACTTCCGTCTTGACATCACATCCAATACACTACGACTCTCTGATAAACCCAGAAGTGGTGTACACAGAACCCGTTTAAAGTCCCCCAACCACCAAAACCAAAGTTCACCGATTGTCGTAAGTATTAACGATGCAAGTCTCAGGTTAAGACTATACACACCTACCTTGATTTCGGCCTCCCATAGACACCTAGTCATAATACCAATGGGATTCCGAAGGGTCTATCCAGAGCGAAGCTGTTTCCCGTACCATCGGTGAAACACGACCTCCTATCGCACTTGCACAAGTATCCAATACTTATATATATGAGAACTATGCCGTTGTGCCCTCACAACGTGCACAAGTGCAATACTAGCCTATTCCGCATTATCGATGTCCAGTCTCGATAATACTACGGCTAGGGATATTTAATGATTAATCCTTCGTGGACTGATACTGTCTCATATCATCTCAATCCAGGAACTAATCATAGGGACCTCTCTTCATTTATATCTATGGTGATCTAATCACAAATGACGAGAGTGCAATTTCCTTGTTACATAGTTAATTTGCTACAGCAACACAATGATCTGTGCAAATAGTGACGCTATGGGTCATATTATCCAACATGTTTAACATAAATATTTTGACCCAATTACAAGAATATTGTGTTTATACTTCCAAAGCATCCTAACACAATTAATTAGCCTAATTTCAAAATTATGAATCTAATACATAATTCAACACTATTTGTCTCACTAATGAAAAATATAGCTTTTGGAGAAGAACAACTTACCTAGCAAGGTTGTTTCAAAGATCCAATCTACTTCTCCTTGTTGAAATATTAGGAGAACTTCCAAGAATTAGCAAGCTTGACTCCAAGATCTAATCTTGATTCCAATGCTAGCAAGTTTCACCCCAAGATCCAATCATGATTTCTCCTAATTGAAATGTTGTAGAGATCTCACAAAGCTTCTCTAAACACTTCTATAACTTATGAAAATTTCTCTAATTCTTGTTTGTATTTAGCTTTCTCAAGCTTTTGCTTTGTGATTACGACCAAAAAATACTCGCGGTTATCAGAGTATAGTTGGGTTGTCGATTCTTCAGAGAGATGGTTACAAAGAACCAATTCACTTAAAGAAAACGTTAGCAATAACTTAATTAAAGAGAATGATTGAATTGATAATGTAAAGTAAAAACTATGAAAAATACTTAAGATTTATCAGTAGAGAAAAGCAGCAAAGCATCGAGAATCCCTCTTGTATCAAACCCTTATATTCAGTAGTTGATTCCTTTTATTACTCAATTGAAGGTTTCACATCCCAAACTAATAATCGGAAGATATTTCAACCAAAAACATATTAAATTCTAAGGTAATCGATGAATTGTTTTATCTAAGTTAACAACACATAATGTTATCGTTATGACCTATCTAACGTCGATAATATACCAACAGACAATACTGCAACAGAAGATTAACTCATAAAATAACATTACCAGTCATAACTAGGTTCCCCAATCACACATAAAAGAAGTATGACTATTCCTATATATAAATTGGTAAAACGCAATCTCTGGATTCATAATCATAAGATAATAAAGAATAACAAATCGTCAATTATATTAAACGTTCAAGAGTATTTAGGCATAAAAAACATGAATATAAGAACTTAATTACAAGAGTTCCTCCTTAGCTTTGCCTTGAAGATTAGTTTTCCATAGAAGAAAGAGATACAGCCTGGATAGATCGGAGAGACATCTTGTCTGGCTTGTAGTTCTTCATTATTCTCTCTCAAATATGTGTTTTCACTCTTTATTGTGTATTTCATCTCATTTTTAAGGTTTTGGATGAACTTGGGCTTATAAAGGGTAGTCCGAGAGTCCTTATACGCAAAAAAAATGACAAAATTAAGTTTCTGGGATCTACCGGGGCACCAAAAAGTGACATTGTGGTGCCCAAATTGCGGGAATTCTATATGTGTATTGTCTGAGGGTGCGTCGCGTGGCAAAATTTTGGAATAATGCTTTCTTCATTTCTGCTCTTCCCGCATGCTTCCGATGCGTCCGTAACATCCCGAAACATGTACAATTGCTCCAATCTTCATATTCCATTGCTTCCTAATAATAAAACATAAAATAAACTATAATTATGATTAAATACTTAATAATCAAGCCGAATTAGCGATGTTCAAAATACATTTTCATGCACTTATCATAACCCCCAACCAGCTTATTGCTAGTCCATAGCAATTCAATCGCAAAAAGAAAATAAGAAGTAAACTAAATTAAAAATAAATAAAAACTATCTAAGCCACTTTCGTAGGGATCACGATTGCATTTAGCGTATGCAATAAGCCTTTAAACCCCTACGCGACCCTAGTGGACGAGTTATAGTCTCGTGAGGGCTTACAGCGATGACACCCACAAACGTCATTCAAAACATGCGATCATTCAAAAAAAATGAAATAACAAACTGAAATAGTCCCAATAGTTACACATATTATTGTCCTCAAAGAATGCCTAGTAATGAAGTCAGAGAACTTTCAAAGTACTCAATGCAACTCAAATCCAAATTCTTGAATAAATCATCTAATCCAGACTCACAGTGTGTGTGAGTAAAAGTTCATTCATAGCTCGACGCCTAGGTAAGCCAACTCAATGATTTCGTTTAAAAATTCGGATCCGATGAGTCAAACCAACCTAGATATCTCAAATGTGCTCTTTAATTGCCTTTCTGTGCTCAGTATGGTATGATTTTTTTTCTTTTAATTTTTTCTTTTCTTTTTTCTTTTTTTTTTCAACATACCTACCTTTTAAGGTAGCATTTCTCCTCATGATGGTCCTAACACTCGCCCATGGGTAGCTTTACGCTTATCGGTTATAGGTGGTTTAATTTTTTTCTTTCGAGACTTTCTCTTTTTATTTTTAACCATACCAAACATCATAACACTAGCAAATCAGAATAGACATCTAAGCAAACGGTCATTCATCAACATGCAATTTCTTCAACTAGTCACTTTGCCAACTACCTAGGTTTTCACTGCTAAAAACCTATAATTAAGTGCTTACGAGTCTAACCTAGATTAATTACTGAAGGCATCAGATAAAAGTACATTAAAGAACTTATCGTTTATAAGATTTTATCTTAAAGCAAACAATATTCATCATTAGACTTATGTTTTACTATTAAGGACTAAAAACAAACAATTTGTTTTTTATAACATGTATTATCACTACAAGCATACACCCCCACACTTAAAACTTTCATTGTCGTCAATGCAATATAAATATAAATAAAAATGAGTCAGGAGCAACACTACCAGGGATGTTGTTGATCAGGCTCCTGTTGGTGAGACTTTGGTTGTGTGAGCTACGTGGGTCGCGCTAACACCTGCGTGAATACTCATGAAAATAATAACATGTGATTAGCATACAATAAAATAAATACTAAAGTAAATAAAACAAAACAAAACAAATAAAATAAAATAAAATAAAATAAAATAAATGCAGATGCAAGGGTTGCCTCCATGCTAGCGCTAAGTTTCACGTCTTCAGCCATAAGTAATCTCCCAAGTTGTCATGGTGGCTTCCATGTAGCAGACCATGTAGTCCCATGTTCTTTCTTCTTTGGTAGACACTGGTGATTAAGGCATGAAAAAAAATTTATGTCTGGCTATTACAGTTTAACCATGGATCCCCCATGGTCTATTGATGGTTGAGATTTTAGGCTGCATATAAGGAAAAATTGGCTCAACCTAAATTTTAACATTCAAGGATCACCTTCAGGTGAGCATCAACTCTCCTTTTACTTTTTTTACGATTCTTTAGAATCAATTCCAGTTCGGGAGGGTTAGATTCATGTGGTGTAGAGCCTGTCTCCGGTAAGACTTTGTCTATCATGTATGTGTACTGACACTCATCATCATCTCGTGGTTGTTTCTCAACATGAAAAATATTAACTTCCAGTGTCATATTCCTAAATGATATCTTCATGAGACTGTTCCTGCAATTAAAAAGGGCATTAGCTATATCAAGAAAATGTCTACATAAGATGAAAGGCATTTTTGACTCAGTGTTAACCACATATTGAGTGTCTAAAATTAGGAAATCAACAGGGTAGTAGAATTTATCAATTTGTAGTAAAATATCCTCAACTATTCCCTGCGGTGTTCTAATAGAGCGGTCAGCTAACTATAAAACCACTGATGTAGGTTTAATCTCTCCAAGTCCTAGCTGCATATAAATATAATATGGCATGAGATTAACACTAGCACATAAATCTAATAAAGCTTGACCAAACTCATAGGTGCCAATGTGGCAAGTAATAGTGGGGCATCCCAGATCTTTGTATTTTGGTGGGGCCCTCTGGTAAATCACTGCACTTGCTTGCTCTGTCAGGAATGTAGTTTTCTTCACATGATGCTTTCTTTTCATGGTGTATAGATCCTTCAAAACCTTCGCATATGTGGGAACCTATTTGATCACATGTAACAAAGGAAGGTTAATCTTTACTTGCTTTAAATATTCTAGGATCTCACCATTAGATTCTGTAGCTCTCCTAGTAGGCCTAAGAGCTTGAGGGAAATGTACTCTAACTAGGATATGTGGCACTTGTTCTTCCTGAGGAGTATTTGTATTATTACTTGTGGTGCTACCTATAATGTTGGAGGTGTCCTGCATGCCTATCTCCTTACCACTCCTAGCGATTATAGCATTAACACCTTTTACATTAGATGCCTCATAATCAGCTTGTGCCATGTGTTGCCATTGTGGATTTGGTTGAGTCTAAGATGGGAATTTTCTTAGTTCTTGCACACTCAGGACATTAGTCAACTTAGAGACTTGACTCTTTATCTCCTTATTGTCTTCAACTACCTGATCTATCAATGACTCAAACCTTTGATTGGTTTTACTATGGGCCTCTATAAATGCATGTAGAATGTCCTCTAAAGAGTTTCTAGGAATGGCGGGTGTGTGATACTGGGGGGCACTATAACTTCTAGGCTGCGATGTTTGAGTGGGCTGTTGAGACTCATGTTTCCAAATAAAATTTGGGTGGTTCCGCCAACCAAGATTATACGTTTCTGAATAAGGTGTATAAGGCTTCTTGTACATAACTAAGGTATTGCATTGTTCCTCATAGTTTTCCCTCATCTTACCATATATAGGAAATTTTTAGGCCGAATGGTCAATCCCCTTACATATAAAACATATCCCTTGAGGTTCTAATTGGGCTACCGTATGCATAGTCTTGTTATCTTTGGATTTTAAGGCTCATATCTCTCTAGTTAATAGCTCAACTTGTGTTCTAAGACTATTCACTTCCCTAAAGTGGTGTATGCCTCCACTAGAAGGAGTGAGACGTGTCTTGTCAGTACTATCCATGGCATTGGGTCCAGTCCAAGTGTGTGATTTCTCGGCTAGGTCATTTAAGTACTCTAATGCCTCATCAGGGTCCTTTTAGATAAATTCACCATTACACATTGTCTCAATGAATTGGCGCTCCCTAGGGTGTAGACAGTCATAAAAGTAACTCACTAAGCGCCAACTTTCATACCTATAATGAGGACAACTAGCTAACCTCTCTTTAAACCTCTCCCAAGTTTGATAAAGGATTTCAATGTCTTTCTGGGAGAATATAGAGATTTGTCTTTTCAGCGAATTAGTCTAATGGTGTGGTAAATATTTATTGAAAAATGCCTGTGTCATCTCACCCTATGATTCTATCGAACGAGGTCATAAAGAGTACAACCAGCTTTTAGCTTTATCCTTAAGAGCAAAAGGGAAGAACTTAAGCCTAATTGTGTCTGTGGTCCCAAATCGGTCATGGAAGGTTGCTACAACCTCTTCAAATTCCCTAATATGCCCATAAAGGTTCTCATTCTCTAAACCATGAAAGGTTTGGAGATACTGTATCATTCCCGGTTTAAAGTCTATATGTGGTGCATTAGGGGAAAACATTATGCATGATGGTGTAGCTATGCGAGTGAGATGGAGATACTCTTCAAGAGACCTAATGGGTGGCTTCTCGTAATCACTCATGTTGTGTGTGCTAGATGTAGAAGGTATGGCAAAAAGATTACCAAACAGACTTTCTGAATTGGAATCTTCCTCTTCAATCTTAGCAAATCTACCAAACCGATCCATAAGTCTAGGCATGCACCCAACACAATTAAAACCAGGAACAAAAATAAAAGAATTGAATTTAGAAATAAAAATCTAAACTAAGACTAAACTGAAATAAAATAAATAAATAAAAACAATAATGATGAAACGAAGTTACCGTTTTATTGTTGACTAAGTAAACTGACTCCTTTAGATTGAAAATAGTCTCCCCGGCAACAACACCAAAATTTTATTATGCCCAAAAAGTACTCGCGGTTATCGCAGTATAGTTGGGGTGTCGATTCCTCAGAGAGATGGTTACAAGGAACTAATTCACTTAATGAAAACGTTAGCAATAATTTTATTAAAGAGAAGGATTAAATTGTAATGTAAAGTAAAAAATATGAAAAATACTTAAGAGTTATCAGTAGAGAAAAGCAGAAAAACGTCAGGAATCCCTCTTGTATCAAACCCCTATATTCAGTAGTTGATTCCTTTTATTACTCAATTGAAGGTTTCACATCCCAAACCAACAATCGGAAGATATTTCAATCAAAAATATATTAAATTCTAAGTAATCGATGAATTGTTTTCTCTATGTTAACAACACATAATGTTATCGTTATGACCTATCTAACATCAACAATATACCCACACGTAATACTGCATCAGAAGATCAACTTATAAAACAATATTACCAGTCAGAACTGGGTTCCCAATCACACATAAAAGAATAGTATATGCAAATTGGTAAAACACAATCTCAGGATTCATAATCATAAGATAATAAAGAATAACAAATCGCCAATTGTATTAAATGTTAAAGAGTATTAAGGAATCAAAAACATAATATAAGAACTTAATTACAAGAGTTCATCATTAGCTTTGCCTAGGAGATTAGTTCTCCATCGAAGAAAGAGATACAACCTGGATAGAACGAAGAGACATTCTGACTGGCTTGTAGTTCTTCATTCTTCTCTCTCAAATATGTGTTTTCACTCTTTGCTTTGTATTTCTTCTCCTACTGGGTTTATATAGGGAAGTCCCATAGTCCTTATACGCATAAAACACGACCAAATTAGGTTTTTGGAATCTGTCGGGGCACCGAAAAATGGCATTTCAGCACCCAACTTGCGGGCATTCTGTATGTGTGTTGCTTGAGGGCTCGTTGCGACGCATGGAAAATTTTTAGAATAGTGGTTTCTTCGTTTCTACTCTTCCCGCGTGCTTCCAATCCGTCCGTAACGTCCCAAAACATGTACAATTGCTTCAATCATCATGTTCCATTGCTTCATAATAATAAAACATAAAATAAACTATAATTAGGATTAAATACTTGATTATCAAGCCGAATTAGCGATGTTCAAAGTACATTTTCATGCAGTTATCACTTTGCTTAATTAAAACCTTCATAAAGCTTTCCATTTATAGCAAAACTTAGGTAATTTTTAATTAATAAAAGTTGTAATCAATTAGGTAGGCTTAATCTAATTTGTCCAAATATGTATAATTAGGTGTGACTAATCTCCATTATCTACCACTTTGATTTAATCCAATTAAATCAAGACAAAGATTATGAAATGGATTAGTTCAATATTTGCCACTTTGATTTAATCCAATTAAATCCAACCAAAACCACCTATTATTACATAGTTACAATTACCATAATATCCTCAAACGGTATAGATAATTATGATTTTACAATTAAGCCCTTGTGTAATTATTAAATTAATCCAATTAATCCAATTAGGTCAAAGTAAATAATCAATGTTATCCAATAACACTTTATTATCTTAGTTGATAATTATAATATCGAATATTATCTTTTATCAAAATTAATCGGCTACCCAAATGCTCAACGGGTACACTTTATATTGAGACTCTCTAAGTTCAGACACGTTTGTCATATAAGCCTAGCTAATATGTACGTAATTCGGCCACCTTCGAATCCGTGAAGAACACGAACAAATTTTCTGAACTATACACGTCGAGGTCATCACATATGTTTAACAATCCCTTCATCGTAGGCTATCCGAGTTGTGCTTAGGAAACATAGAATATGCCGTCAAGTTTCCGAGGCGCACATCTCATGTCACATGTCCATGATTCTTAATAACTGATGCGATCCACCCTAGGTGATAGACTTTGTCCAAAGCTTTAAGAATCGTTACTTTACTCACATGGATACATAAACCCCTTATGGTACACATACGAGCCGACAGATCCTATCTTGCTTCGCACTTGATTATTGAGTGCATCGGTCCACACCCAACGAACATCTAGAGGCCAGACCATGGAAGGTTTCTGACATACATGGAATCAAAGTGTGGAGGATCTCACACAAAATCAATGTTATCCTATAGTCAAAGGATTACATATGCTACTTGACTCGAGGAGATTCCTATTGACGGTGGTGTGTACTTCCAACTATTAGGAATCACATGTGAGTCATTCAGTATTTGTTCCATCCAATACCAATATATCTATACGAGTTTCCAAAACTCATAGTACATCGGGTTAAACCAATGGAACTCTAATTCCAATATACGACATGTGCTAGTCTTCTAGGTTATAGGAATTCGACCGTATTTCAAAACCAATGACTAGGAATATATATACTTTAAGAATAATTTACAATAGTAAAACTTATCCCAATTTCGGACCACCTAGTGTCCAGTATTACTACAAGACTATTCTAAGGTTGATGTCATTCTTAACATATCTATACATCAATCTAATACGCATAATAACGATACCATTATTAAGGTATGAAATAAAAATGTAGTTATTTTATTAATAAATAATAAAATGTATGATTTCAATTTAAACTCCAAGCACCAACTCCAACAGCCATCCTCCCATATGCGTGGATGCGAATGGGGAGTCCCCTGTAGAAAACAAATCCGTCTTTATGTTCTTAGGAGCTTGGAAATCATCATAATTTCATCTAAATTCCCATGAGAAAGAAGAAAATATTTTGAGGTCTTACTTGCCCTAAATCACGTTTTTTGCTTCCCAAAAGAGATGGATGAATAGTGTTTTATTTTTAGGCAATGGCTGATTTTTTGTGTGATGAAGTGAATGGTTGAAATGGTTCCACATCACCCTAGTCTAGGTCATTCTCGAAATTACTATAGCAGCCACGGAATCTTAATTTTTGACTTATTTCTAATTCGAATTTGGAAAAGTATCCAATGTGAAGATTGTAGATCTCGGTTTTAGAGTTTCGACGATATATAATTCATAAAAATCAGAGATCGTATGAAAACGTTATGCCCAAAATACTAAGGGCTGATCAGAATGGAACGAAAGCTAAATTTCGCATCAAAACTGCAAGGAATTTGCCGAGTGTCCCAAAAGTCATTTCATGAGCACGTATATGCTTGAACATGATTTACATCATGTATTATTCCATCCATAACTTAGTAGTCATTGGGATTACCGGGGTGTTACTGTTGGGGTTTTGACGCGGGCGCAGCGGAAGCTCGCAGTTCGGGTGAAATCGTAATTTTAAAACTTTTTAAAATACCGAATAAATTATTCAATATCTAATATGAATAATTCATTCATATTTCACCTAAACATATTTATTCGATATCAAATAATGACATAAATAGTTAAGAAACATCATGAAACTTTTACGAAAATATTTTTTCATAAAATACATTTTTGACCAAAGTGACCACCCAATGCACATGAGGACTGCCCAGGTCAGCCTAAACAATACTAGGACAGTTCATGGGCTGCCCGAATGGTGACCAATTCACTGTTTGGGATGTCGTTACCCGGTTGGCTCAAAATTCACCTAGTAACGTCGTTTTTCACCGTTTCCACTTATTTCAACTCCGAAATAATTTTCGGAAATTGTTTCAATACCCAAAACACATCCAACACATTTATATGACATAATGTTCATCACCATAAACCCAGTATTTGAGATCAGATCCAGAAACCAAAAAAATATCATTTTTTCATGCTTTAAATCCAATTTTCTCAACATTTACACCAACCAAAGCCACAACCTATGAAGAACTAAAGAACAATTAGAGGAGTTACAAGATTGTTCATAACACTCTAGAATAGCAACAAGTCATCAAATGAAAAAATTGAACTAATATTACAATAATATTATCCAATCCAACTTCACACATGCATCTAGCCTCCAAATCCATCCTCAAAATAAAAAAGGCCCAAAATCTAAGAAAGGTAGAAACCCTAGAACTTGTCTAAATACTGTAACATCCCCGATCTGGGAAATGTTACCGGCATGGGATAGCTGTACTAACCCCATAAGCCTCTAACTTTCTGACTATATCGTAAACTATTCTAATGCAATGTCATGCATATAGACCATAACTCAATCAACATAAAATACTTTTATTAATGCATACTCAGAAATGCTTCTTTTACAACACTTTAAAGATTACTTGTAATGACTATCACATCACTAATGCATATATGCAACTCTGACCGGACTATTATACTTTTGACTCTAAACTGGTGGACTCCATTACTGGTGACTGCATCAGTATCCATCCTCCCGAGCTTGTCCTCCTGGAAACCCTACAAAACAGTAAAGACTAGAGGGGGGTTAGATAGTTATACGATTTAAGTGAGTGGACAAAAACTGAAGTAAAAGTCTTTTAACTTTAAAATCATATTTTTAAAATATATTTTATGAAAACTCTGTTATGAAAACTTCATCTTTCTGAAAGCTGTCTTTAAAACACTGGTTTCTGAAAACTCTTTACTAAAGTCTGATTTCTGAAATCTGTATACTGAAAATCTGAAAGCTTTGTACTGGAGATCTAAAAACTGAAAATTGTTCTACGTCCAGGACAATAGCTCAACTGGCAACGTAGAACTCTGGCATCTCTGAAACTGGTGGTGCCCTACGTCCAGGACAACAGCTCAACTGGCAACGTAGAGCTCTACACCCAGGACAACAGCTCAACTGGCAGTGTAGCCACCAAACCAGGATTTCGAGGATCTGTCAACCCTAGTCCTGCTCGAGGATCTGAGAGCGTCTCCTCAGTCCTCCACATGTGCACATGTCTCTGAATCAGTCAATTCCACTGTATCAAGTTACATACTGGGGTGAGGTTTTACCTCATGCCTCGAAAGAAAAACTTAAAACATGTTCTAAAAATAAAAAACTCAAACTGAAACATCTGTTTTCCATAAAAATCTTCAAATCATGCTAAATCATATATGATATAAAAACAAACTAGGCTAACGCCATAGTTGCTGAAAAGTAAGTCTGATTTAAGAAAATGCGAAATGAAAATCAAGTAAAAGGGAATGTGTCCACTCACTGTGCTTGGAGCTGGAAGGAACTATACTGCTTCGTCGAAAGATATCGTATTTCCTGCAATGGTCTAAAGATGATAGCTTGATCAGACTTGAAGGTTACAAGATGACTTCAAGAATTAGATTATATCACTAGTTCTGAATACGTAAAGTCGTAATTCATTATATTAAGTTGTATTGGAAAGTATAGGAAGCATAAGAACTAATTTGAGGTTTTAAGGGTAGTCGTTAACAAGCTGGGGTGGAACTGGAACCGTCTGAAATCAATCCGGACACTAAAAAAAATTTGTCCTGTTTTTCTATCATTTGTCGCGACGCAAGGGTTCTTCCTGCGTCGCGACTCGAGCATGAATTCCAGATTTTTATATTTCTGCAGTTATGCGAATTTTGCCCAATTTCATTTCTAATTCTCCATATCATTTCCAACACACAATCCATCCATTTACATCAATTCTACTCATCTTAAACTACCATATTAACATCATTAATCATTCATTTATCCACCAAAATATCATTACCACCCAATCCTCTAAGCTTTCCCATTTCACACATTCAATTCCACAACCCATATCTTTCCTTCCTTATCAATGTCTTCAACTACAAACCAACACAATACATCATCCCACACCATTTAATCACACATCAACCCCCAATTTATCAATTAAAACAACTTCCAATCATTTATCAAGTTTCTACCCAAAACCTTCAAATTGGACATTATCAAGATTCCCATGGTTTTAATATCAAAAATTAATATTTTCCTCATCACCACCAAGCCAATATCCTACTTAAATTTTCAAAACTCAAAAACTTTAAGAATCAAGAAAATGGGTCAAATTACTTTACCCCTTTCCTCTTGGTTTTTCTTCATCCTCCAAGCTTCCAAGGGTGCTCAACCTCTTCTCTTTGGCTCTTCTTTTCTTCTCTTCTTCTTTCTTTTTCTTCTTCCTTCTTCTTCCTCTTCTCTTTATTTCTTCTCCTTCTTCTCTTTCCTTCTCTTCTCTCTCGGATTCCCCTCTCTTTTCTTTCTTCCACTTTCATTTTTTTTTTTGTCTTAAGAAATAACAAATAGTAACATCTTTATATACTGGACCCATTAGATATTTTGTAATTTGAAGAAAAGTGTTGAAATTTGTGGAATGTTTGAGAAATTTCCATTTAGACCCGAAATCACTATTCATCCAGATTCGGACATGCATTTTTGACCCGGTTTGGGTCCGAATTTGGAAAAATGTTTAACGTGGAAGTTGTAGGTGTTGGAAAAAATGACCCATAGCGTCACTATTTGCATAGATCATTGTGTTGTTGTAGCAAATTAACTATGTGACAAGGAAATTGCACTCTCATCATTTGTGATTAGATCACCTTAGATATATAAATGAAGAGAGGTCCCTATGATTAGTTCCTGGACTGAGAATGATATGAGACAGTATCAGTCCCCGAAGGTTTAATCATTAAATATCCCTAGCCGGAGTATTATCGAGACTGGACATCGATAATGCGGAATAGGCTAGTATTGCACTTGTGCGCGTTGTGAGGGCACAACGGCATAGTTCTCATATATATAAGTATCAGATACTTATGCAAGTGCGATAGGAGGTCGTGTTTCACCGATGGTACGGGAAACAGCTTCGCTCTAGATAGACCCCTTGGAATCCCATTGGTATTATGACTATGTGTCTATGGGAGGCCGAAATCAAGGTAGGTGTGTATAGTCTTAACCTGAGACTTGCATCGCTAATACTTACGATAATCGATAGACTTTGGTCTTGGTGGTACAGGGCTTTAACCGGTTCTGCGTACACCACTTCTGGGTTTATCAGAGAGTCGTAGTGTATTGGGTGTGATGTCGAGACGGAAGTATCACTCCAGTCATAGTGGAGATGATGTCACGCAGGATACGGTATTAGTGCTCTTAAGTGCTGGCCGGCCATCGGGATATTATGACAAGGTCATGTATATCCGATTATAGAGACTAGTTACCAGACATCCGACATGTGCTTCGGACGGGGCAGACACTTATCCAGCCCCAGCCCTAGCACATGACTATCCGATACTGGGCTGATATACACAATACTACGGTATACTACGCTTGATACAGATCTATATATTCCTGTAAGAATATTTCTGGAGAATTGGGTAGGCATGGCTCTTTGCTAGAAGCCAACCTTGTCTTGTAAATCGGTATAAACGTAGTACGAGGTACTTACGTGTTCGGATAGTCCGACGATCGTATCTACTGCCAACATATCCGGAGATCTCATGGGTCGCTTCCCAAAGATTCACCGATGATGTATGACTCGCACTATGATTAATCTGGATTAATTAGTAAAGAGAGAGAAAATTAATTTCTAGAGAGAGAAAAATAATCTGGGATTAATAAAGAAGAGAGAGAACGATTAATTTGGAATTAATCGGTAAAATAATATATTCGATATATTATACGAAATTAGATTTCGACGCGGAATTAAAATTAGATTTTAATTCGGGCGAACGAATTAATTTTGAATTAATTCGTTAGCGACGTGAATAGTGATTTCGCTAGGCGTAATCATTTAATTACGACGCGATGGAAAATTCGTTAATTTGGAATTAGCGAACCCGAGCCCGAGAGTGATTGCGAGCGCATTCGCATTTCGAATTCGAACGCGGCACGCAAGTCACTTCAAGCATCAAATCACTAGTCGCATCACGTGTCAAATCACTTGTCACTTTGAGTGATGTGACATGACATGATGTCACTTTAATAAAGTGACTTGATGTGAAAAGTAAAAAGTGATGGGAATAAAGTTGATATGACTTGTACCTTTTGCTTTTTGCTTTTTCTTTTGACTTTTGATTTAAAGTTTAATATATATACTTTATTTATTTACTTGGTAAATGTTTTAAAGTAATATATATAAAAGGATTTTTATTTTCTCTCTCTTCTAAGCATTGAAATTTGGCTCTCTCTCTCTCCTTGGAGGTGACTCACGTTTTAGGCTTTTGGAGCCAAAATCTTCTTCATCTCTCTCACGGTTTGGAGACCGAATTCTTCATCAATTTTTGGTTTGATCAATTAATATGGAGAAGAAAGAGTGCTAGCACACACATGGGTTATATTATGGTGATAGGGAAACGAATTTATGAGCTTGGAATTCATTTTGAACCTTGAAGCTTGGAGCTTCCATGGTGTCTTCCATGGCCGAATTCTTGGAGGAGTTTCACAGCCCAAACCGAGCCATCCACTGCCATGGGGAGTCATTGCCGTGAGCTTGAACAAGGAGGAAAAGACTTGTGTTCTTTGATGCATCCAAACCAATCATTGTGAGTATATGTTTCCGCCATTATTCCTTGATGTATTCATGCGAATTTTATGCTTGATTTGTTGATCTTGGGACCTATATTAGAACTCAACAATGGTATCTTGAGCTATTATCAAGCATGAAAAAGTTAGGGTTAAAATTGGGTAAACTCGATTTAGGCATGATTTGGTTGAATTGTTTGATGAAGTATGCTTGAATGGGGTTGAATTGGAGTTGTGTATGATCAATTTCATGAAATTGGATTGGATTCAATTTTCCCTAAATTTTGGGCATGACAAATTGGGTAAAATCAATTGAAGCATGATTTGATTAAATTGATTGATTAAGTATGCTTAAATGTTGTTGAATTAATGATTGATTGGATCAATTTGAAGAAATTATTTTGGAACAAATTTCCCCATTTTTTTATGTTGGCATAAAGTGACAAATTGGGTAAACTTGATTTTGAGCATATTTTGTGAAATTGGATGAATGAGAATGCTTAAAGTATGTTTAATTTAAGATTGATTGGATCAATTTGTTGAAATTGTGTTTGGAACAAATTTCCCCAAATTGCTTATGTTGGCCGAAATTAAAGAACCCTAAATTTCTTGGTGATTTTGTTTGTTTGATCATTGGATGACTTAAAACAATTGGGTAATGTTGTTTTGAAGTTTAATTTGATTGAATTTTGATTTGGAACATTTTTCCCAAATTAAAGTGGCTTGGCCGAATTCAATTGAATTTGAAATTCATTGTGTTTTTTGATTTTAATTCACTGGATGAATTGAATTGATTTGGGAAATGATGATTATGGATTCAATTGGATTGAAACCGAATCGGATTTGAAAAACCCCTAATTGCCGAGAACAAAAGCATGTAAAATGGGTTTGATTTTAATAGATTGTGTTGGACACTATTTGTCATTAAAGTGCATGATTAAGTATGCTAATTGATGTTTTAGAAATATTAATTGGGTGGTTAATTGTGTATTACACTTAGGTTAATTAATTATGGAATTTAGAATTTTATAAGTTAATTAATTGGGCTTATTTTTGGAAATTGGGTCTTTAAGGTTGTGATTGGGCTTTTGGGCTTTGTTGTACAAAGTTGAGTTTAGGCAAATTTAGTTGGATCCAATTGGGCCTAAAACCGCATCCATAAAGTCCAATTATGACTTAATGGACCTTAATTATTTAATTGGGCCTAATGGGCCAAAATTAATTTAAAGGCTTATGGGGTAACTCCCGGATTGGATTTTGGTTTTTCGGTTTGACCCGAGTTGACCAAAAGTCCACGCCTTAAGAAATTAATTAAAAGCCCATTGGACTTTAATTAAATAAACATTAGATGTTAATCGGGCTTTGAGACCCGTTGCGATTAAATTTGGAATTTAAGTCGTAAAGGTTCGTTAATAAAAGTGTAATATTTAATTTGGAATTAAATAGTGAATTAGAATTAAATGCATATTAAATTGAATTTAATTATGTAGTTTAATTTAATTCAAGAATTCGTACTTTGAGTACTTATTCGCAAAACGAGTTTGACTCACGCAAAAATCAAATCGTTGTTTGAACATTGGATGATCACTAATTATCAGATTAATTAATTGGATTAGATTGATTGATAACATGCTTGTATGAATACATGGTTGCGATGCATGAATCATGTATATCGGATGGATATTAGTCGGGTGGGGCAATTTTGGAAATTATTGTAATAAATTTGATTTATTAAATTGGACCTGCGTGTCCAGCCTTATCACCTCTACACTCTTTGTATTCTCTTCTCACCTATTCCCCTCAATGTAAATGAGGTTTCTTTAGAAGTGTAGTGTAACGGGTAGAAGTAAATACATGTGCTAGCTTTGAGAGAGAAAATGAGAGATTTGATCTAGGATCAATGTAAAGTATCCATCCGCATATCATTATTATTTTATTTCATATGCGCTTTATTATGTGTTTAGAATGCATGTTTACGGGTGTATGATGATGAGACCTTAATAAATTGGTAGCCAATTGCACGCGAAAAACCCTCGCTCAATATCAAGTGTTTTTCCTTCCATTGAGTGATTCTTACTCAAGATCCGAGATTGGCATTGGGTTGTTGGCCAAAGTCAAGCCCTTTGTCCGTCGAAGATGTGTTTGAATCACGAAGGCTTTGTTCCATATCGGTGTCTTGTCCAAGTTGTGGTTTGTTGGCCAAAGTCAAGACCACTTCTTGTCCATCGACATTGATTACGAAGCTTTCCATGGTCAATGGGTCGCGCTTGACTGGGATCACTAGGTTTGTTGTGCCAAAGCCAAGGCTTAGTTGATTCAGAGGAAAAAGGTTAGGTAATACATTGGATGTATTGGCATATATAAGATATATGTTTAGGATTTGGATATCCGCCTACTGGATCTAGGAATTGGATGAGATCCAATTGATCTTCGAGATCTACCTAGTTAATTATCATACAATTTGTTGGCCAAAGTCAAGATTGTGTGATATTTAACGGGATCCTAGCCCACTAGGAAACACGGTTTCCCGAGTACTCGACAGAGGGTTAGAGGCTCGCCAAAAAATAGTGGGAGGCAAGAATTGAATTTGCAATACTCGTTCAATTACTCGCCATACGCGCTCATTCAAATATTTCGTCATTAGATTAAATGTTAGTTGGACTAATATTTAAATTGTTGTTTTTATAAACAGTTGGACTGTATTATATTTGATTATATATAATTGGATTATATTAATCAATATATTTGAATTAATTAATTTCAGTTTAACAGTTGATTTTATAATTGGATTATAGTAATCAATGTAATTGAGGTTAATTAATTTAGATTATATTTGATTATATAGTTGGACTATTATAATCATTATAATAAATAGTACCACAAATCGTTGATTAAATAGTTGGACTATTAGAATCAAGATATAAAAATGAAAGATAGTGTTTAAGACATAATCCTGGGTGGAAACTGTATTTAAACGATTTTAATTTTCAAATTGGGAATAAATTTCAGGATGGTCCTGGAAAAATAATAACTTATTTTATTTGATAAAATAACGTATTATGCCTGGAGTTAAGCAATAGTAGAGCATAATCTTTGGAAGATCATGTAATGATAACTTAAGTGCTTAATCCATTATGTTTGTCATAAATATGTTCACAACTAGTATTAAATTAGATTTTAGATACTTAGTGTGGTACATAAAATATATATATTGATGTTCAGAATCTGTTTTGAAAGGATACTAACTTCAATTGAGATTTATCTGCGAATTGAAAACGGGACGAAAGTCGCTGTTTTAACCGTAGATATCTGAATTTAGGAACTACCTTCGGGTTAGTACTTAATTTAGAAACTGTATAATGTAGCTAGTTTGACTAGAAACATTATCTCTATATTGCGTATAACCCGCTGCGGGTGTACCTTTATATTCTAGAACACTAAAGTGTTTCATTATATAAAGATGATATTGAGATAAACACATTAGATGTGAATAACAAATTTATATTTTGAATATAAATAATATCTCAATTATATAACATGACAAATAAATAGCTCAAATTGATTTGATCAGTTAAGAAAATTAATTGTGGCATAGTTGTCAGGAACACTACTAAACAAGAATCGTATATCCGCACTTTTGAAGAGCGGGTACTAGGACTGATTTGATTCTATTCAAATAAAGTCTACGAATCTAGTCTATTTGGGCAAAATGCCTAAAACACTATTTACTTGGTAAAAGTGTAAATGCCACCGATCTGTTAGCCCTACTTCATAGTGAAGCAAGTGGGCCCATGTCTAGCTAGGCTAGATATGGATATGAATATTTCGTGACCTGTACGGATGTGGCATCGCGTATGGTTATGTGTTTCTTTTGAAACACAAATCGGAAACTTTTAGAGTTTCGACACGAAATAGACAAATAGATCGGCTAAAGTATTAAACCGTCATGGTAAGACTGTAATGGAAAATACTTAAGCAATAAGTTTCTTGAATATATGAAAGAGTATAGTATTCTTTCAAATTAGGACTCCTCCCGGAATACGTCAGTTTGACGGTGTGTCCGAACGGATTAACCGAATTTTGTTAGACATGATAAGGTTAATCACGAGTCGCTCTGAGCTACCATTCCTTCAACGGATAAGCTTTAAACAGTGCAAGAACTTATTTTGAATAAGGTTCCATAATAATCTGTTTGACAGATATCATATTAGATATTAACGGGAAGAAACCGGGTTTCTCATTCTTGATAATTTGGGTATGCTAGGCATATGTTGGATGATACCAAACTAAAACCCAAATAGGATAAGTGCCAAATGTAGGTTATCGTAGGGTACCATAAGTATTGTACTTATACACCTCACAAGAGAACAATTAGATTGTTACTCACCATACGGTTTTCCTGAGAGGAATACCGATATGCAGTGGTAAGTGGGAGGATAGTATAACGCGATGGAAATCGGAGTAATACTGTTCAAGGCACTGAATCTTAATGGAACATGAATAGTTCATCCATGATGAGACTATTACCATTAATCTTCGAATACACAAGAACCACGTATGCGGAGAGAATCAGAAAAACAACCTGGGGTATGAGTTTCTGATATCACCTCATAAAGATGTCAATCTTTTGAGGTATACCAACTGAATACGTATGAGGAAGTATCGACTTCCAATCATGACAAAGTGTCATGAATCCGAAGTGGATTCCATGTATACCAACCAAGTTTGGATACTAGTTGATGTACCACAAGGCATTGTGCCTAATGGTACTTAAAAGTCTTCTAGGAAGACATACATGGATGGCAACATACCAGCGTATAAAGCTAGGCTTTTAACGGAAAGGTATCGTTATCAACATTGTGTTGATTACGATTCAACCTTTTACCTGTTGCCACGGTAAATCCATTTGGATAATGCAGATTATTCGATCCATGATTGGATTGAAGCAAGCATTAGGTTCTTGGAATTATCGTTTTGATGTAATCATAATGATGTATGATTTAATTCAAAACGAAAATAATTCAAGTGTATATATAAGAAGGTTAGTGGGAGCGCATTGACAGTGGCTGTCCTATAAAATAATGATAATACGTCATTTCTTGGAAATGATATTCCCATAAAAATAAATATCGGCGAAAGCTTGGCTTTCGAAATACTCTCTTAGAAACCGTACATTTAAAAATGTACGAGACCTGGTGTATCATACGCTTTGAGCATATGGATTCACAAACAGGCCAATCCGAGTGATAGTCACTGGATTGATGTTAAGAACATCCGTTAGTATCTTAGAGAACTAAGGATGTTGTCTTAGTCTATGGAGAAGGAGAACTTGAAGTGACTGGGGTCACTGTAGCAAGTTTCCTATAACCGATAAAGACGACTAAAAGTCGCAAACGGTACTATATAGTTTGTATAACGGTACAGTGAGCTGGAAATCTTCCAAGCAAGATACTGTTACCGAATAAAAACAACAAATGCGGGTTGTTGCTGCAGCTGAAGCGGCAATAGAAGTCATTTGGGTCGATAACAAATCTAATTAGATTAGATATAGTTCTGTTAGCAGCTGAGCTAGGCGTCAGCAAGGCTAAAGAATTAATGGTCTCATCAACGATCCAGATACATACTTAGATACTCATCTGATTCATTCGGATCATATATCGTGGCGATGTGATGATCGAATAAATCGCATCAAGATGATAATCATGCAAATCCGCTGACGAAAGCATTTCTCAGCAGTTTGAGCCAACCGTACATAGTTCGGGTGTAGGACACTTGAGTGACTGGCTATGTGCCAAGTGGGAGATTGTTGGACAAAATGACCCATAGCGTCACTATTTGCACAGATCATTGTGTTGTTGTAGCAAATTAACTATGTGACAAGGAAATTGCACTCTCATCATTTGTGATTAGATCACCTTAGATATATAAATGAAGAGAGGTCCCTATGATTAGTTCCTGGACTGAGAATGATATGAGACAGTATCAGTCCCCGAAGGTTTAATCATTAAATATCCCTAGCGGAGTATTATCGAGACTGGACATCGATAATGCGGAATAGGCTAGTATTGCACTTGTGCGCGTTGTGAGGGCACAACGGCATAGTTCTCATATATATAAGTATCGGATACTTATGCAAGTGCGATAGGAGGTCGTGTTTCACCGATGGTACGGGAAACAGCTTCGCTCTGGATAGACCCCTCGGAATCCCATTGGTATTATGACTATGTGTCTATGGGAGGCCGAAATCAAGGTAGGTGTGTGTATAGTCTTAACCTGAGACTTGCATCGCTAATACTTACGATAATCGATAGACTTTGGTCTTGGTGGTACAGGGCTTTAACCGGTTCTGCGTACACCACTTCTGGGTTTATCAGAGAGTCGTAGTGTATTGGGTGTGATGTCGAGACGGAAGTATCACTCCAGTCATAGTGGAGATGATGTCACGCAGGATACGGTATTAGTGCTCTTAAGTGCTGGCCGGCCATCGGGATATTATGACAAGGTCATTATATCCGATTATAGAGACTAGTTACCAGACATCCGACATGTGCTTCGGACGGGGCAGACACTTATCCAGCCCCAGCCCTAGCACGTGACTATCCGATACTGGGCTGATATACACAATACTACGGTATACTACGCTTGATACAGATCTATATATTCCTGTAAGAATATTTCTGGAGAATTGGGTAGGCATGGCGCTTTGCTAGAAGCCAACCTTGTCTTGTAAATCGGTATAAACGTAGTACGAGGTACTTACGTGTTCGGATAGTCCGACGACCGTATTTACTGCCAACATATCCGGAGATCTCATGGGTCGCTTCCCAAAGATTCACCGATGATGTATGACTCGCACTATGATTAATCTCGGGATTAATTAGTAAAGAGAGAGAAAATTAATTTCTAGAGAGAGAAAATTAATCTGGGATTAATTAAAAGAGAGAGAACGATTAATTTGGAATTAATCGGTAAAATAATATATTCGATATATTATACGAAATTAGATTTCGACGCGGAATTAAAATTAGATTTTAATTCGGCGACGAACGAATTAATTTTGAATAATTCGTTAGCGACGTGAATAGTGATTTCGCTAGGCGTAATCATTAATTACGACGCGACGAAAAATTCGTTAATTTGGAATTAGCGAACCCGAGCCCGAGAGTGATTGCGAGCGCATTCGCATTTCGAATTCGAACGCGGCACGCAAGTCACTTCAAGCGTCAAATCACTAGTCGCATCACGTGTCAAATCACTTGTCACTTTGAGTGATGGACATGACATGATGTCACTTTAATAAAGTGACTTGATGTGAAAAGTAAAAGTGATGGGAATAAAGTTGATATGACTTGTACCTTTTTGCTTTTTGTTTTTCTTTTGACTTTTGATTTAAAGTTTATATATATACTATTTATTTACTTGGTAAATGTTTTAAAGAATATATATAAAAGCTTTTTATTTTCTCTCTCTTCTAAGCATTGAAATTTGGCTCTTCTCTCTCCTTGAGGGACTCACGTTTTCGGCTTTTGGAGCCCAAAATTTCTTCATCTCTCTCACGGTTTGGAGACTGAATTCTTCATCCTTTTGGTTTGATCAATTAATATGGAGAGAAGAAAGAGTGCTAGCACACACATGGGTTATATTATGGTGATAGGGAAACGAACTTTATTTATGAGCTTGGAATTCTTGAAACCTTGAAGCTTGGAGCTTCCATGGTGTCTTCCATGGCCGAATTCTTGGAGGAGTTTCACAGCCCAAAACGAGCCATCACTGCCATGGGGAGTCATTGCCGTGAGCTTGAACAAGGAGGAAAAAGACTTGTGTTCTTTGATGCATCCAAACCAATCATTGTGAGTATATGTTTCCGCCATTATTCCTTGATGTATTCATGCGAATTTTATGCTTGATTTGTTGATCTTGGGACCTATATTAGAACTCAACAGTAGGTCTCGGTCTAAGATTTTCAACGATATAAAATTCATAAGAATTGGATATTGTATGAAAATGTTATGCCCAAAATACTATGGGTGGTCCAAAATAAATACGGTACAGTCCCATCCCGGCACTTCGAGAAGTCTGCCGATCATCTCAAAATTCATTTTATAGATATACTTGGGTCCCATAATAATTTATTTTACATGTCTTCGCTTCGTACATGACGGTAGTACAATAGGTAGTAGTAAGAACTACCGGTCGTTACAATTTCTCCCCCCTTAAATATGATTCGTTCTCGAATCCTCTCTGGCGTCTAACTCGAGGTTTCCTTGATCTTCTTGTCTCTAACCTCTGCTGGCTACTTAATCTTTATCTTTTCCTTTTTCCTAGGTCTTCATTCTATAATAATCCTACTGAGTACTTTTGACTATTGTCCTTTTGTTCTTTTCGCTATACCTTATACTCATTGTCTATAAGATTTCTCCCTTGATTCCTTAACTTGAGTAAATCCTTAATGACCAATACCTCGGCTTTTACCGAAGATTCTAGTATTTTATACCTATACTTGATATTTCTCTATTTCCGCTTGTGCAACTTAACCTTAATATTATTTCTCATTACTTGACTATCAACTCCTATATTTCCTTTACAGCTCTCGTCAGTCTTTAAGCTTCTCTTCTTCAACAACCACTTTGCATTAACCTATTTTGTCATCTTTGTACTATAATATAAACCTACCAAACCACCCATAACCCGCAATTAAGCCATCCCAAACCCGTAGTGGTTTGGTCTCCTTAAACTAGGGTTGGTTACCTTACGCAATTCCTTCTAACTCTTTCTTAGTATTCTTTTCATCCTATCTTTATTTACTTGAAGGATACCTATTCTTATTCGTCCTTGATTATCCTTAACATTGTCATTTACATTCTTATCTTATACTCAGGTATTACTTTTCTCCTGTTACTTTTTCTAATGTTTCGTCTTAGCATCTATCACTTGGACTATCTTTTATTTTCTTATTATCACTATTCTTGTACTTGCTATTGGAGTAACTCTAGGTTGTACTTCCGTCTCATTTATTATCATTCTTAAAGGACTTATTTTATTATAAAGATTCCTTCTTAATCTTAGTCTTCCTACCCTTTATTCTTTGCTCTTTTGAAAACTCTATTCTCTTCAACTACTAAGGTCATACTCTACACTTTTCCTAAAATCCTTCTTAATGCCATGAGATCTTTGTTAGGTTGCTTACTTCTATTTCTATGAATCATCCACTATGTTCTTTCGTACTTACTTCCTTGAGGTCCTAGGTCTTCTATAAAGTCTCATACTTACTTATTGTAACGTTGAATATTCCCTTGTCTAACCCTTTTAATTGCTTTCCTTTGCTAGCTCTTTCTATTCTAAACTCTAAATTCCCACAACCATCTTCGATTCTTTACTTAATTATCTTCGCGTTATATTATCTCTGTACTACCCTGGGTTTGCTTCCTTACATTCTTGCAACTTCTTGATCCTTCTTAACATAGTTTCTTAGATTTTCTTTTATATTTTAAAGTCCTTATAACACTTCGTTAGATTACGACACGAAGTTCATTACGGTTAATAATTACCCCAAAGTCCTCATTTATTTTATTGTCTCTAACTTCTTTTCTTATTCCTCTACCTGTACTAAATCTTCCTACCACTTCTGTTTCTTTACCATACTTCTTACTATTAAGACTATTGTGAGTCATTTTTCTATTTGTTTCTTAAATTTCAAACTTCTCTTGTAATAAACCTTAATTTGATCACTTTGTCCTATCATTCATACTGATACTATTATCACTTCTTTAAATACTTTCAATCTTATAGATTTATTCTTATACTAAGCCTTATGCTTTCCTACAAATCCATACTAGCTCAGCTTATCTGTGGTTTTTACGATATCCGACTTTCTTGTGACCCTTTGCTAGTCTAGCAATCCTTACTCTAACTTCTTTAATCTGTGAAATATCTTAAGTTTTTCCTTCTTTATACTCTTAAAGCTTCTTTGATCTTTCTCCTAGGTGGATGTTCCTGTCAAAGTCCTCTTTGTCTCTTAAATAGAACCCATTTGGGTTTTCCTCACGGTCGTTTATACCAATTGGAGCTGTTCACATTTCACTAATCCTTTTCTTTATGCCTCGGGAAGTTTTATTATCCTTGTTCTAGTACTTTATGTCCTGATGGAGTCCATTGCTCATGTAGGATATGTATGAGATAGACTCTATCAGGATAACTTCTTTAACTGATATCTCGAAGGAGTGAAAATCTGGATAGTAAAAGTCCTATCTATTGGATTCCTTTACTATGGGGAGCTATCTATTATTCTAATCGCCATTTCATCTTATTTTTCTACAAATTAAGTTTCGAAGGACCTAAAGTCTCTTTTTTTCTATTGACATTTTGTATCCATTAGAAAGTTCCTTGATCGTCCTTGATTTTCTTTCTTCTTCTATTCTTATAACAGTCTTTGGTTAATCATAGGATTCGCTACCTATACGAAATGGTTTTAAGGATATTGAATTGACTTAGAGGAATTCTTCTAAGTAAGAAGGGTATCTTACTTAATAAAAGAACCTTTTCTTTAATCCATTCACCTTCTATTATGTTCTATTTTTACTATGCTTATCTTTTACTGCTAGTCTTGATATTATCCTTTATTACTTAACTTCATGTCTCTAGTTCATGTCACTACAGATTCCATCATTCCTTATCTGTCTCTATTTCTCTACCTCTATTTACCTATGTATCTTACTTCTGCCTCCCAAATCTATACTCTATATCATTGCTGTAAGTTTCAACTATGGCACTCTACTTTACGCTTCATACTACTGCTTTGCCACTTCTAATTCTTTTTATCCTCATGGGTCTATTCATGTATACTCTCATGGATTTCCACTGACTTCGGGATGATCCGCCCAAGTTCCTTGGTAAATTCTTATCTGGTCTCTTCGGTCATCTATACCTATGAGGTAGGCTTTATTAGGATAACTCTCTGATCTGGTGTCACTAAAGTATTTGAAGACTGGATAGTTTATGGTTTTATCTCTATCAGGTTGCTAGAGGTAAGGTAACTAGCCATTTTTGCTTCGCACTTAAGGATTTGGGTCAGAGTTTGGGTTTTCTGAAGTTGTCTAAATCACCTTTTAATATCTAAGTTCATCAAGGCTCTTGATACTATTCAAGGTTTCTTAATTCTGTTATCTTTCTAGCTACTCTTCATTATTTGGGGAAATTCATCCTCTTATAAGAAGATTTCGAAGATTATTGGATTTTCTGGGAAGAATCTCTTGAGTATGACTGGAATTTTAAGTCTGCTGGGCAACTCTAATACTTGTTCGGGCCTTCATTACTCTATATTACTGCTATGGGTTTTGGTATCTTGCTTACTGTTCAAGTTCTATTTTCCCTTATCTTATCTTACTGTAGGCATTGCATTTTTTCATGTGAAACCCGATGATGAGTCTCAGTTGGAGGCACTACCTTTTTAGTTAAGGATATTGCGGGAAACGGTCGTCGGAAGGGAATCAGTGTTTCATTAGATTTTTATTCACTTGTTTAGCGTCAGACTCACTTGTTGGACCTCCGTTTAAAGCACTCTTGGCCAAAACCCACCCACCAAACCAACACAACACCTAGCTTACCAAGACAAAGCCCACGCCCACACCCACCTAGGCCCACACGCCCATGGCCTCTAAAATACACCCAAATTAAATTAAATATTAACTAAATAAAATATTAATTAAGTCATTTACTAAATTAAATAAGACATAAAATATAATTATACCAAATTAAAATATTGTAACTTCCTAATCCAAAATATTATATACTAAATTAAATAAAACATTAAATTAAATCATACCTAATTAAGATAGATCACAAATATTATATACCTTACTTAACCAATATCATGCCTAAACAAGATAAATCAAATATTCAACCTTCCTCATTCACCAAAATTTATCCCCCTAATCAATCAAATCCTTTCCTTGTTTGACACCAAATCCAATCTATTCCTTGTGAGACAAGGGGAAGCCCTAGCCCTTGTCTATATAAACAACCCAAAACCAAAGCCAACCCCCTCCTGAATCTCTCACAATTCACGCCCATACATGCCCAAGAAATCTTAGCACTCTTACGCATACAGCAACAAGAAGCAACACAAACAATTCTCTTCATCTCCACCCTCACTTCACCGAAAATACACAACCAGAAACAGCAGCCCCATTCACGCATACAACAGCCCATTTCCACCTAAAACAGCAGCCACTGCACCCACTTAAAACACGCCTGGACAGCCCCTAAATCACCTAAAACAGAAACTAAAAACTGCACCTTTAAACCCCTTAAACAACCGAAAATAAACCTTCAAAACAGTCCACTAAAACACCGAAAGAGCAGCCCCAAAAACTGCAGCCATATCATAAAAAAAACACCTAAAAACAGTCCCTAAAATCCTTAAAACAGTAACATAAAAAACTTCACCCTAAGCCTCCTTAAACAACCGAAAAATATAGCCCTTAGACCCCTAAAAAATGCAAAAACAGTAGCTTTAAAGACCTGAAACAGTAAGCAGAGAATACAGAGAAAACAACAGCAAAATGGAGGTCAAACAGCAAGCAAAACAGGAAAACAGTGAGCTAAGACGCTAAACCAGTGAACCGGAGAAGTTGAGGAGCTTTACCCTTTCGATCTCCGTGAAACGTAAGTCTGAAAGTCGGCAAAACAGGTTAGACCTTAGGGTATTTTTCACACTTGTTTTCAGTTTTATCTTTATTATTTATTGAGTTTTGTTCGCATGATTACTATATTAAAATGCATTTTGTGGCCCTTGAGTAGATAAATATGCATATATTGTAAAATGATGTATGTTATGGCCCTTGAATAAAATGAAAAATGTGTCGCCTCTCGTGGCATATAGGATGGAAACCCGGACATAAATTTCATAGCCGATTCCGAATGGACGGTAGTATGATCTGTACTCGGGATACAACTCTACGTACCACTTGAGTAAACGGCGCATATTTTGTTTTATGTTGTTTTGATTTGTTTATCATTCGTTACTTGACTTTCGCATGTTATTTGTTTATGTAATGATGTGATCGAGTGCATGGGCTTAGTAAGTTGGATTAAAGGTCCCCTATTCTGAGTGGTTAAAATCCTTTACCACGATGCTTTGCCGCGCCGATCGATGTATATTCGGTTGAATGTAAGATATGTTCAATCGGGTATACGAAGTCTGATATTATTGTCTTTATTTTTATATGCATGATGTGATCGAGCTCATGGGCTTAGTAAGTTGGATTAAAGGTCCCCTATTTTGATGGGTTAAAACCCTTTATCACGATACTTTGCCGCACCGATCGATGTATACTCGGTTGAATGTAAGATGTGTTCAATCGGGTATATGAAGTTCCATATAGTTATCTTTATCTTTGTACGTATTGTAATGAAAAGCGCATGGGCTTACTGTGTTGGACTAAAAGGTTATCCATTTGGGGGAAGGAAAGCCTAAAAGGCTACCTTTACCACGGTATTTGCCACGTCTTTCATCTATTGATTACATCATATATCCTTGTCTTGGCTCGATCTATTATCATTGGTGTACCCATGTTATAATAGCATTTGGACATTATTTCTCGTGGTATATAGGATGGAAATCCAGACATAAATTTCATAGTCGATTCCGAATGGATGGTAGTATGATCTGTACTCGAGATACAATTCCACTTACCATTTGGAAAAAGACCCACGCATGTGTTCGTGTCAATTCTAGATATCTTTTCTGTATCACATCACGACATGTCTATCTTAACATATAGTTGTCTCTTTTTACCTTATGCATTTGTATTACCTCTTTAGTTATCTATCTTTATTATGCGCTTAAGTGTCTTTCCTTAATACACATGCTTATATGAATATTATTTGTTTGCGTTTCTGTGCCTACCAATGTGAAATTGTATGCCTTCCGTATGTCAATTTATCTTTATACATGAATTCGGACATAGATTGTATGTAAATAGGTTGTATGCAAGTATAAAAATGTGTTATATGTAAACTTAGATATGAGCTTTGTACCTATGCATGTGAACTTAGGAGTAAATTATCCTTGGAAATATGTTGCTTAAGCTTGGTTAGATTATTGCACAAATCATTTTATTACAAGTGGCATAAGTAAGGGACCATTCCGAACCCAACGGTTTGAGGTCTTCCCTTGCGAGGGGTGAGTTCGGTCTTAAATCTTTGTCCCGATTCACACCGGGTGGCGACTCCATTATTCTCCGGTTTAGTCCCCCGTGGGCTACTCTGTACTCCCAACCGGGCCGCGAGCCCGGGACAGCATGCGTCTCCCAGTTCCTGTGTCCCACAGTCTAGCGACTCCACTGGGGATAGAGAATCGGCCCCGAAATAATGTCTTGAAATATTATGATTTGTGCTTTAATTGACCGTGTCTACCATAGGTTAAAAGGGGTTTAATCAAAGGCATTTTGAGGCTAGGTAATGGTTTGGTGTCTTCCTTCACTCACTACCTTTCTAGAAGGAAAAGCTGTGAAGGCACCTAGATAGCCATCTACTCCTATCCTATTGTGATGGACTAATTTGGAGGACTCGTTTATTCCTGACACCAAGCGATAAGAGCCTAAGAGGCTTGGGTATTTAAGTGAGCCTCGCTCCACCCTCCCTCTAGGGAATCTACAACGGGAAGTCCATTTGACAGTCAGTCACACACCAGAGCTCGTTGGCACGTACCTTAGTGTATAAAAAAGGGTGCCCTCACTTGGTCGCTCAAACACTTGAGTGGGGAGACCTAGTTGTGAGCCATCCTTCGCCGGTGAGAGCCTTTGTCTACACTCTTGCGAACCCACACGTAGACCGGGGTTGTATGACCTATAGCAACTATTCCTTTATGTTTGTGGGCCATCCTCATTTGGATGCAGTTGGACTTCTTGTCAGAAATACGAACTTGTTGGGCCATTTAAACTGGGACGAGTTCGTATCCTATGACAATTGGGCCAAAAGCTTCTGAAATATCGATGGGCCACTCTATAGAAATTATTATTTTATGTTTGCATTACCTTTCTTTTATGCTTGTGTTTGGGAACATCGTCGTTTAGATCCATTTGGACCATTTGTCATGGGATGTGTGCTTGTTGGGCCATTTAAACTGGGACAAGAACATATCTTATGACGATTGGGCCAAAGGCTTCTAAATATCGATGGGCCATTTTGTGCTTGTGTTCGGAACATTACCATTTGGATTTAGTTGGACTGCTTGCCATGAGATGTGAACTCGTTGGGCCATTTAAACTAGGACGAGTTAATTCCTATGACGGTTAGCCTTAAAGCTTCTAAAATGATAATGTGCCTATTTGTTTGAAAATTTTAATCGATTTAGTATATTCTATATGTTACATGCATCTCATGCACCTCATACATACATACATCATGTTAACACCCTCTATGTCTCAAAAAGACATCATAGATACCATTTGGGTTAGAGAAGAGACAAGGCTCACTAAAAGAACAGTAACAAACATGAGTGAATCCGATAACGAGGTATCCCGTATGGATCAGTTAGAGAACGGTCTCGCCAAAATCACTGAACAGTTGCAAGCCCTAACTACTGCTGTGGCTGATATAGCTGGATCTCGTGCTGGGGGTAGTTCTGGGGATGTGAGGCAAGAGGAGGCTCCGAAAAGATTTGGGGGATGATATCCCCACTTTTGATGATGATATGGCAGAGTATGCAGCATACAGAGTATCTGGGTCTCAGGCAGAATTACAGAAATTTCGGGATCAAGTTGAGACGGTTACCCTCTAGATTAGGGGTAAGAATGTGTTGGATAACATGACCCATATCGTCACTATTTGTACAGATCATAGTGTTGTTGTACAAATTAACTATGTGACAAGGAAATTGCACTCTCATCATTTGTGATTAGATCACCTTAGATATATAAATGAAGAGAGGTCCCTATGATTAGTTCCTGGATTGAGATGATATGAGACAGTATCAGTCCACGAAGGATTAATCATTAAATATCCCTAGCCGGAGTATTATCGAGACTGGACATCGATAATGCGGAATAGGCTAGTATTGCACTTGTGCGCGTTGTGAGGGCACAACGGCATAGTTCTCATATATTTGGGTATTGGATACTCATGCAAGTGCGATAGGAGGTTATGTTTCACCGATGGTACGGGAAACAGCTTCGCTCTGGATAGACCCCTCGGAATCCCATTGGTATTATGACTATGTGTCTATGGGAGGCCGAAATCAGGGTAGGTGTGTATGGTCTTAACCTGAGACTTGCACCGCTAATGCTTACGACAATCAGTATACTTTTGTTGAGGTCGTCTAGGACTCTAACCGGTTCTGTGTACGCCAATGCTGGGTATATTGAGAATCGTAGAGTATTGGGTGTAATGTCAAGACGGAAGTATCACTCCAGTCATAGTGGAGATGATGTCAAGCAGGATACGGTATTAGTGCTCTTAAGTGTTGGCCGGCCATCGGGATATTATGACAAGGTCATGTATATCCGATTATAGAGACTAGTTACCAGACATCCGATATGTGCTTCGGACGGGGCAGACACTTATCCAGCCCCAGCCCTAGCACGTGACTATCCGATACTGGGCCGATATACACAATACTTGGTATACTACGCTTGATATAGATCTTAAATATTCTTAGAGAATATGACCGGAGAATTGGATAGACTTCGTGCTTTCCTAGAAGCCGATCTTGTCTTGTAAATCGGTAGAACGTAGTACTTGGTACGTATGTGATTCGGATATTCCGACGACCGTATTTACTGCCGAATTATCCGGGGATCTCATGGGTCGCTTCCCGATAATGCACCGATGACGCATAACTCGCACTCATTAATAATCTGGGATTATATAGAAGAAAGAGAAAATTAATCTAGGATTAATTACGGAGATATTTTATCTAGGATAAAATATCGTCTAGAGAGAGATAACGATTAATTTGGAATTAATCGATAAATTAATATATTCGATATATTAAACGAAATTAGATTTCGACGCGGAATTGAAATTGGATTTTAATTCGGGCGAACGAATTAATTTAGAATTAATTCGTTAGCGACGTGAATAGTGAATTCGCTAGGCGTAATCATTTAATTACGACGCGACGGAAAACTCGCTAATTAGGAATTAGCGAAACCGAGCCCGAGTGTGATTGCGAGCGCAATCGTATTTCGAATTCAAGTGCGGCAACGCAAGTCACATCAAGCGTCAAATCATTCGTCACATCAAGCGTCAAATCAAATGTCACTTTGAGTGATGTGATTGATTGATTGATGTGATTGATTGATTGGAAGACATGTCACTTTAATAAAGTGAAATGAATAGTTGATGTGTTTTGGTGGAATAGTGTTGGTGGTTGAGATGCCATTTCCATTTGATTTTATTTGATAAATAAAATGGTAAATGCTTATTATTTTTTGGAAAAATATATAAAGCATTTTGGTAATTCATTTAATAAGAAAACCATAACACTTCCTCTCCAATTCTCTATCACCACTCACGCCCAAAAGGGCTTCATCTCCTTCTTCTTCACAGCTCACTGCCGTGAGCTTCAAGGGAGCAATGAGTGAGTTTTTGTGGCAAAAACGCAAGTCCTAGCACACTTACGGGACTTGCGAAGGTGTTAGGGAGGTTCACCCATGAGGCGGGATCCATTCGACGAAGTTTGGAGCTTCAAATTTGGATCCAAAACTGCCCAAAACAGTGAGCAAATTCTGCACAGCAGTGGTGCCAAACCAGTGAGCGTTTTTGGCTCCATTCGGCTTCAAATCGTCTCAACCGATCGATGTGAGTATTCCGCAACTTCGTCGATATGTATTCGCAATGTTTTTCATGCTTATAATCGATCCGGGACCTTAATAGAATGAGGATTTGCTGGATTATGAGACGCTGAATTTCGAAGAGCAGTTTCCGGCACAGTTCAAGATGCCTAATATGGCTAAGTTTAATGGGAATGGAGATTCAATGGTGCATCTCCGTCAGTATGTATCAGTCATGAGTTCAGTTGGCCTATCTCAGTGCCAAGTGCAGAAGATGTTTGGAATGTCGCTTGAGGAAGCTCCCGTGGTATGGTACCCACAGTTTGGAGAAGAAAGTGAAGGAAAATTGGAGGGAGTTGGCTGATGCCTTCCTGAAGCAGTATGTCACTGACCTAGAGATCGATCTGTCACTCCGCGATCTAGAGAATGTTAAGCAAAAATCGGAGGATAGTTTTCAGGAGTATGTGGACCGATGGAGAGGTCAGTTGTTGAAAATACAGACTAGGCCCTCGGAGAAGGACCATATTAAAATGATTATCAAGGGCACCAAGCCCTCAATTTACAGCAAGTTGAGGAGGATGACCTCCATGATTACAGACTTTCGGAAGTTGAGGGAAACTATCATGGACATTGAAGAGGAAGAGGCGGAAAACAGAAAAGTTGTATAGCTTAAGAAGGAGGCCTATTAGGGGGACATCGGGCACTAAACCTGTTTCTGCGGAAGTTGCTGCCATCCGGAACCGGAAATTTTCCAACTTGGGAAGAACCCTGTCAAAGGTACTAGAGAAATTGAAGAGGCAATGACTCTTAAAACCATTGGAAGCCAAACCATTACCCAATCCCCCACCATCACATTATAACCTAAACCTTTACAGTTACTTTCACCAACAAAAGGGCCATGACACCGACAATTGCGCCTGACTCCGCCATGAAATCCAGGACCTGATAGACTCTAAAAAGATACCCGACCCTGAAACAGAATGCCCCAACACACACCAGAACCCTTTACCAAATTACCACTCTGTCCCACCCCCAACCTATATGATAAACTCTGGCCTACCCGAGAACCTTTTCCTCAAATCCTTTAACCTCTAAGCCGTTTGCCTTGGGATTTGGTATAGTAACAACGAAGATGAAACCGAACATGGGAAGATTTTCTGGGCAGACTTCTCCAGTAGTGATGAAGAAGAAGTGAGTGGTATGACATGCAACAGGCGTTTCTACAATGATATGACTGATAAGGGTAAAGGAGTGTTATCAGAGGGTAGAGAAGTGGCTGAGAATACAGAAAGTGCCGAGGGAGATGTAGTGCTACAACTGTTGAGGAAAACCCGAGTACAAGTGAGTATATGGGATTTGTTGTGTGCATCTCAGGAGCACAGGCGGGCCATGGTTGAGGCCTTAAGCAAGATAGTGGTGACGGAAGATGCCAACCTCGTAATGTTTGTTGGGTCAGTGCGAAAGGAGGCTTTGCAGACAATCACTTTTTCTGAGGAAGAACTCCCAGCTGAGGGGAGAAATCATAATAGACCTTTGTTTATCAGAGCTGAAATGAGGGGTAAAAGGACCTCTTGTGTGATGGTGGATGACGGCTCATCCATTAATGTGTGCCCGTTGCAGATTTTGGCAAAGTTGGGTATGAAAGCAACAGATTTGGACCCCTCTAGTATGACCATTAGAGCTTATGATGACAGTAAGCGAGGAGTTGAGGGTACATTTGTAGCAGCGGTCAAGGTTGGTCCTATTGAGGATGAAGTTGAGTTTACAGTGCTAGACATCCCAGCCACTTTTGCCTTGTTGTTAGGAAGGCCTTGGTTTCACAAACTTGGGGGCGTGCCTTCCACTTTGCATCAGATGATTAAGTTCCTGTATGAGGGAGAGATTGTTACCATCCGATCTGAGATAGATAATGATGTGGCTGCCTTAGAGATACAACCTTTCACAAGGTTTCAGGTGTCAGCAACTTTTGAGGAATGGGTGGATCCTAGGGTGGCTAGGATTATGAAAAAAATGAAGTTTGAATCGGGTGAAGGTTCAAAATTGCCAGATTTCAGAGGACAGACTACTCGTAAAGGTTTGGGATACACATCTGATGAAGAAAAGCCGAAGGTTAAAAAGAAATGTCTGAAATTGATGGAGTACTTTGTGAAGGCTTCAGGGTATCAATGTGAGCCCGAACCGATAGAAGTTAATGGGATTGTGGTGCCTGGATTTGAGATCTTCCAGGATTTGTTGGGTGAGAAACCGCTGACTAAAGAAGCTGTGAAAGCAGAGAATTTGGAAGAAGAATTGATGAAGTTGGAGAGCCTGACTCTGGGAGAGGACAAAAAGCCTGAGGAAAACCTGGTTGGAGAGGAAGAAGTGTCTATAGATGATGAAGACATTTACCTTCCTGATTTGTTTGAATGTACTTCCGCATTATCCAATAATAAAGACATTTCTTTCGCTTACTTGCCTGAGTCATTTCCATTTACTCTGCACGAATCAAGCATATTTGATATCAGTTCGGCCAAAACTACTGCATTTAACTTGGGTACACTTGAGAACCCCAAGGAAATTCTTATTACAAGTGAAGTTACCTCCGAAGAGAGGGATATATTAGAAGAAGTATTGGGCATATATGCCAAAGTGTTTGCTTAGTCCTATGAGGACATGCCTGGGGTAGACATAAACATTGCCCAGCACACAAAACCGACTTATCCGAATATGAGGCCAGTAAAACAGAAACTCTGACGGATGAGACCAGAATGGGCTGAGAAAGTCAGAGAGAAAGTTAAGAAACAGATAGATGTGGGGTTCCTGGAAGTAGTAAAGTATCCTGAGTGGTTGGCTAATATAGTGCCAGTGCCAAAGAAAGACGGGAAGGTCGGAATGTGTGTGGACTACAGAGATCTCAACAAAGCTTGACCGAAAGATGATTTTCCTCTGCCGCATATAGATGTTCTGGTTGATAGTGCGGCTTTATCTGCTATGTATTCATTTGCAGACGAGTTTTCAGGTTACAATCAGGTCCTTATGGCTGAGGAAGATAAACACAAGGCTGCCTTTGTTACCGAGTGGGGTACTTATTGTTACAAGGTGATGCCGTTTGGGCTCAAGAATGCAGGAGCTACTTATCAGCGGATGGCCACTACACTATTCCATGACTTGTTGCACAAAGAGATTGAAGTGTATGTGGATGACATGATGGTGAAATCAGAGACAAGAGTTGGGCATATTGAAGCACTGGAAAGGTTCCTTCAGGTAGTTGACAAATAAAACCTGCGGCTAAATCCCAAGAAATGTGTGTTTGGGGTGACATCAGGAAAATTACTGGGACATACAGTGGGAATGGGAGGAATAGAGGTAGACTCTGAAAAGATCAAAGCAATCACAGAAATGCCATCACCGAAGACTGAGAAGGAAGTCAGAGCATTCCTGGGGAAGATTCAGTACATCAGTCGGTTCATCGCCAAGTTGACATCAGTGTGTCAGCCTATCTTCAAATTATTGAGGAAAGATCAACTGGTAAAGTGGAATGAGCAGTGTCAAGCAGCCTTCGACAAGATCCGAGAGTACTTGGTAAAGCCTCTTGTATTGAAACCTCCGAGACCGGGCAGACCGTTGATATTGTACTTGGCCATAGAATCAGAAGCACTGGGGGCAATGATGGTACAAGCAGATGAGACAGAGGTAGAGCATACAGTTTACTATCTGAGTAAGAAGATGCTCCCATATGAGGCTCGATATCAGGAAGTAGAGAAGATCTGTCTTGCAGTGGTATGGGCTTCCAGAAAATTACGGCATTACTTCCAGTCTTACAAGATCCAGGTAGTGGCAAACGAGAATCCTCTGAAATATCTGCATTCAGTGCCTTCGCTAGTGGGGAAAAAGGGCAGATGGTTAGTATTGCTGACAGAGTTTAACATGGAGTATCTCACCACCGAAGTGGTCAAAGGGCGAGCAGTAGCAGAGTTTCTGGCATTACAACCTGTTGAAGGGGATCAATATAAGTTTGAATTTCCAGATGAAGAGATCCAAGCAATAACAGTTCAGAGATGGAAAATGTATTTTGACGGAGCAATGGATTACAAGGGAGCCGGAATTGGGATTGTGATAGTGACCCCCGAAAGAGAGACCTTGCCTTTGGCCAAAAGGTTGACATTCAGAGTAACCAACAACATGGCCGTGTATGAAGCATGTGTTTTTGGTTTGACTGCATTGATAGCCTTGAAGGCCGAGAGTGTGGAAGTCTACGAAGATTCTATGTTAGTAGTCCAGTATATGCGAGGAGAATGGAAATTGAAAGAAGAACGGTTGAAACCTTACCTTTTTTACCTCAGAAAGTTGGCACAGGTTATCCCCGATTGTAAGTTTCAGCACTTGCCAAGAGAAGAGAATCAGATGGCAGATGCATTGGCTACACTTGCAGCGACTTGGGAAAATCCAGAAAAGTTAGTGATGAGACCGTTGATACTAAAAACAGCAAGAAGACTTGTTTATGAGATATAGAGAATTCTGGAAATAGAGGTCGATGACGGTAAACCTTGGTATTATGACATTCTGAGGTATCTGTAATTTGGGGAACTCCCAGAGGAAGCAGACAGAAAAGAAAAAATAGCCATTCAGAAGTTAGCTTCCCAGTATGTGATTTTGAAAGGGGAACTGTACAAGAGGCAAGCAAACGGTATTCAGTTGAAGTGTTTGAGAAAAAAAAGAAGCTCAACATGTAATGGAAGAAGTACACGCCGGGGTATGTGGTCCGCACATGAACGGGTTGAATCTATCTCGCAAGATAGTGAGACAAGGTTTTTATTGGTCAACCATGGAAACAGACTGCGCGAAGATGGTAAAGCACTATCATGATTATCAAGCACATGGTAATTTGAATCACTTGCCGCACACAGAGTTGCACGGGTTGTCAGAGCCGTGGCCTTTCTCAGCATGGGCAATTGATATGATTAGAGAAATTCGACCGAATGCATCGAATGGGCATCGCTTCATAGTAGTGGCAGTAGATTACTTCTCGAAGTGGGTGGAAGCCGAATCATTCTGCAATGTTACAGCAAAACAAATGGCAAAGTTTATAGCTCAGAACCTCATTTGTCGGTATGGTATGCCGCATCATGTAGTGACAGACAACGAAGTTCAGTTTCAAGGAGAGACAAAGGCAATGTTACAGAAATACGGGATAGGCCACCACAAGTCATCACCGTACAGACCGCAAGCAAATGGGGCAGTTGAGGCAGCCAACAAGACTATAAAGACGATTTTAGCCAATATGACAGAGAACTGCAGAGATTGGGATGATAAACTACCATATGCTTTGTGGGGGTACATAACATCAGTAAGAACAGCAGCAGGGGCCACACCTTACTCTTTGGTCTATGGAATGGAAGTAGTATTTCCAGTAGAAGTGGAAATACAATCTATGAGGGTATTAGCGGAGGCAGAATTACCGGAACAGAAGTGGGCCGCACAGAGGTTTGATCAGTTAGCACTTTGGATGAGAAGAGAACAAAGTCTTTGTATCACATGCAGTTGTATCAGAAGAGACTAGCCCGAGCATTCAACAAGAAAATACGCCCCACCAAGATCAGAAAAGGGTGATTTGGTACTTAAGTAATCAAAGCCGTCGATGACAGATCCAAGAGGAAAGTTCAGACCTAACTGGGAAGGGCCTTACATAGTGCAGAAAGCAATTGGAAATGGAGCAGTGAGGCTATCAGACTCGGAAGGGAACGAGTTCACCGAGCCGATCAATGTAGACAGATTGAAGCAATATTTTACCTGATGGGGAGAAGATCGAGCAGTCACCAAGGAAATTGGCAGAAGACCTAACCCAAAGGAATAAGAAAATCATTCATGCATACACGTAACATTGCATTCTCTTCGTGTTTGTTTTTATTTTGTGTTCGCAGGTTCGAAAAAAGGAGAAAGCGGTAGAAATAAGCCAAGCAGCGTCAGCGCAGCTTCAGTTTCAGGGGGTGAGGCCCATATCGACTCGGGGGCGAGGCCCATATCAGCTTGGGGGTAAGGCCCCACATCATGTCAGCTTGGGGGCGAGGCCCATATCAGCTTGAGGGCGAGGCCCACATCGTCAATAGTTTTGGGATGCGTCCCAGGGTCGGGGTGCCCCTGTTGTCAGTTGCAGTTCCGTGATGCGTCCCAGGGTCGAGGGCCCACTGTATCATCAGTTTTAGTTCCGGGATGCGTCCCAGGGTCGAGGGCCCACTACATCAGCTGTTTGAGGGCGAGGCCCTCATTTCCAGCGATATCAGGATGCGTCTCAGGGTCGAGGTGCCCCCGTTATCGGTTACAGTTATTGGGATACGTCCCAGGATCGAGGTCCACTGCAGCACCAACTCAGCTCGAGGCAGCAGACGAGCCAGGTAAGTGAAAATGCATTGTATAACTTTGATAGGATTGTTCAAAGTCACACACTTCACAAGTCCCATCAAAGTGGGGGCGACTGTAGGCATTGCATTTTTTCATGTGAAACCCGATGATGAGTCTCAATTGGAGGCACTACCTTTTTAGTTAAGGATATTACAGGAAACGGTCGTCGGAAGGGAATCGGTGTTTCATTAGATTTTTATTCACTTGTTTAGCGTCAGGCTCACTTGTTGGACCTCCGTTTAAAGCACTCTTGGCCCAAACCAACACAACACCTAGCTTACCAAGACAAAGCCCACGCCCACACCCACCTAGGCCCACAAGCCCATGGCCTCTAAAATACACCCAAATTAAATTAAATATTAATTAAATTAAATATTAGCTAAATAAAATATTAATTAAGTCATTTACCAAATTAAAGAAGACATAAAATATAATTATACCAAATTAAAATATTGTAACTTCATAATCCAAAATATTATATACTAAATTAAAGAAAACATTAAATTAAATCATACCTAATTAAGATAAATCACAAACATTATATACCTTACTTAACCAATATCATGCCTAAACAAGATAAATCAAATATTCAACCTTCCTAATTCACCAAAATTTGTCCCCCTAATCAATCAAATCATTTCCTTGTTTGACACCAAATCCAATCTATTCCTTGTGAGACAAGGGGAAGCCCTAGCCCTTGTCTATATAAACAACCCAAAACCAAAGCCAACCCCCTACTAAAGCTCTCACAATTCACGCCCATACATGCCCAAGAAATCTTAGCACTCTTACGCATACAGCAACAAGAAGCAACACAAACAATTCTCTTTATCTCCACCCTCACTTCACCGAAAATACACAACCAGAAACAGCAGCCCCATTCATGCATACAGCAGCCCCTTTCCACCGAAAATAGCAGCCTCTGCACCCCTTTAAAACACGCCTGGACAGCCCCTAAATCACCTAAAACAGAAACTAAAAACTGCACCTTTAAACCCCTTAAACAATCGAAAATAAACCTTCAAAATAGTCCACTAAAACACCGAAATAGCAGGCCCAAAAACTGCAGCCATATCACTGAAAAACACCTTAAAATAGTCCCTAAAATCCTTAAAACAGTGACATAAAAAACTGCACCCTAAGCCTCCTTAAACAACCGAAAAATACAGCCCTTAGACCCCTAAAAAACACAAAAACATTAGCTTTAAAGACCTGAAAAAGTAAGCAGAGAATATAGAGAAAACAGCAGCAAAACAGAGGTCAAACAGCAAGAAAAATAGTAAAACAGTGAGCTAAGACGCTAAACCAGTGAACCGGAAAAGTTGAAGAGCTTTAACCCTTCCGATCTCCGTGAAACGTAAGTCTGAAAGTCGGCAAAAAAGGTTAGACCTGGGGGTATTTTTCACACCTGTTTTCAGTTTTATCTTTATTATTTATTGAGTTTTGTTCGCATGATTACTATATTAAAATGCATGTTGTGGCCCTTGAGTAGAAAATATGCATATATTGTAAAATGATGTATGTTGTAGCCCTTGAATAAAATGAAAAATGTGTCACCTCTCGTGGTATATAGGATGGAAACCCGAACATAAATTTCATAGCCGATTCCAAATGGACGGTAGTATGATCTGTACTCGGGATACAACTCCACGTACCACTTGAGTAAACGGCACATATTTTGTTTATATTGTTTTGATTTGTTTGTCATTCGTTACTTAACTTCCACATGTTATCTGTTTATGTAATGATGTGATCGAGCGCATGGGATTAGTAAGTTAGATTAAAGGTCCTATATTCTGAGGGGTTAAAATCCTTTACCGCGATGCTTTGCCGGGCCGATCGATGTATATTCGGTTGAATGTAAGATGTGTTCAATCGGGTATACTAAGTCCGATATTATTGTCTTTATTTTTATATACATGATGTGATTGAGCGCATGGGCTTAGTAAGTTGGATTAAAGGTCCCATATTTTTAGGGGCTAAAACCCTTTATCACGATGCTTTGTCGCGCCAATCGATGTATACTCGGTTGAATGTAAGATGTGTTCAATCGGGTATACGAAGTTCCATATAGTTATCTTTATCTTTGTACGTATTGTAATGAAAAGCGCATGGGCTTATTGTGTTGGACTAAAAGGTTCTCCATTTGGGGGAAGGAAAGCCTAAAAGGCTACCTTTACCACAATATTTGTCGCGTCTTTCATCTATTGATTACATCATCTATCCTGGTCTTGGCTTGATCTATTATCATTGGTGTACCCATGTTATGATAGCATTTGGGCATTATTTCTCGTGGTATATAGGATGGAAACCCGGACATAAATTTCATAGCCGATTCCGAATGGACGTTAGTATGATCAGTACTTGGGATACAATTCCACATACCATTTGGAAAAAGGCCCATGCATGTGTTCGTGTCAATTCTAGATATCTTTTCTGTATCACATCACGACATGTCTATCTTAACATATAGTTGTCTCTTTTTACCTTATGTATTTGTATTACCTCTTTAGTTATCTATCTCTATTATGCGTTTAAGTGTCTTTCCTTAATACGCATGCTTATATGAATATTATTTGTTTGCGTTTCTGTGCTTACCAATGTGAAATTGTATGCCTTCCGTATGTCAATTTATCTTTATGCATGAATTCGGACATAGATTGTATGTAAATAGGTTGTATGCAAGTATGCAAATATGTTATATAGAAACTTAGATATTAGCTTTGTACCTATGAATGCGAACTTAGGAGTAAATTATCCTAGGAAATATGTTGCTTAGGCTTAGTTAGATTATTGCACAAATCATTTTATTACAGGTGGCATAAGTAAGAGACCATTCCGAACCCAACGGTTTGAGGTATTCCCTTACGAGGGGTGAGTGCGGCCTTAAATCTTTGTCCCAGTTCACACCAGGTGGCGACTCCATTATTCTCCGATTTAGTCCCCCGTGGGCTACTCCGAACTCCCAACCGGGCCGCGAGCCCGGGACAGCATGCATCACCCAGTTCCTGTGTCCCACACTTACTTCTCTTCTAGCTTCATTTTTCTCTTTCTACTCCTTTAGGTGGATATCTTTAAGCTTTTATATTTCATTTTATCTCTTATACATCTCCGTCTCTAATTGGTTCAAACTTCTATGTATCATTTCTTCGGGCTTTCTCTTTTGTTCTCTCGGATATCTCTCTTGAAACTGACTATCTGGTTTCTTAACTTATACTGAATTTCGGGAAGTAATCTAAGATAATCCTTAACGGAAATAAGGAAGAATAATTTAAATAGCTGGGAAGTATTTACTAACCTGTCTGTGAAACTTTGAGGACGTACTCGAGGATCGGATACTGGAGAGGTAGTGCCTCATATACGGGTATCCCGAACATACTGCGTATACAAGACCCCATTACTCTACCCACTGCAGTCACAGACTCCCTAGACCATGCTCTGATACCATCTTTGTAACATCCCCGATCTGGGAGATGTTACCGGTAGGGGATAGCTGTTCTAACCCCATAAGCCTCTGACTTTCTGACTGTATCGTAAACTATTCTAATGCAATGTCATGTATATAGACCATAACTCAATCAACATAAAATACTTTTATTACTACATACTAAGAAATGCTTCTTTTACAACACTTTAAAGGTTACTTGTAATGACTATCACATCACTAATGCATATATGCAACTCTGACCGGACTATTATACTTTTGACTCTAAACGGTGGACTTCATCCCTGGTGACTGCATCAGTATCCATTCTCCTGAGCTTGTCCTCCTGGAAACCCTACAAAACAGTAAAGACTGGAGGGGGGGTTAGATCGCTATACCATCTAAGTGAGTGGACAAAAACTGAAAACTGAAGTAAAAGTCTTTTAACTTTAAAATCATATTTTTAAAATATCTTTTATGAAAACTCTGTTATGAAAACTTCATCTTTCTGAAAGCTGTCTTTAAAACACTGGTTTCTGAAAACTTTTTACTAAAGTCTGATTTTTGAAATCTAAATACTGAAAATCTAAAAGCTTTGTACTGGAGATCTGAAAACTGAAAACTGTTCTACGTCTAGGACAACAGCTCAAATGGCAACGTAGAACTCTGTCATCTCTGAAACTGATGGTGCCCTACATCCAGGACAACAACTCAACTGGCAACGTAGAGCTCTACACCCAGGACAACAGCTCAACTGGAAGTGTAGTCACCAAACCAGGATTTCGGGGATCTGTCACCCTAGTCCTGCTCGAGGATCTGAGAGCGTCCCCTCAGTCCTCCACATGTGTACATGTCTCTGAATCCGTCAATTCCACTGTATCAAGTTACATACTGGGGTGAGGTTTTACCTCATTCCCCGAAAGAAAAATATAAAACATGTTCTAAAAACATAAAACTCAAAATGAAATATTTGTTTTCCATAAAACTCTTCAAATCATGCTAAATCATATTTGATATAAAAACAAACTTGGCTAACGCCCTAGTTGCTGAAAAGTAAGTCTGATTTAAGAAAATGTGAAATGAACTATACTCACTGTGCTTGGAGATGGAAGGAACTATACTGCTTCGTCAAAAGATATCGCATTTCCTGCAATGGTCTAAAGATGATAACTTGATCAGACTTGAAGGTTACGAGATGAATTCAAGAATTAGATTATATCACTAGTTCTGAATGCGAAAAGTCGTAATTCATTAGATTAAGTTGTATTGGAAAATATAGGAAGCATAAGAACTAATTTGAGGTCTTAAGTGTAGTCTTTAACAAGCTGGGGTGGAACTAGAACCGTCTGAAATCAATCCGGACACTAAAAAAAATTTGTCCTGTTTTTCTATCACGCGTCGCGACGCAAGGGTTCTTCCCGCGTCGGGAAGCGAGCACGAATTCCAGATTTCTGGATTTCTGCAGTTATGTGAATTTTGCCCAATTTCATTTCTAATTCACCATATCATTTCAAACACACAATCCATCCATTTACATCAATTCTACTCATCTTAAACTACCATATTAACATAATTAATCATTCATTTATCCACCAAATTATCATTACCACCCAATTCTCTAAGCTTTCCCATTTCACACATTCAATTCCACAACCCATATCTTTCCTTCCTTATCAATGTCTTCAACTACAAACCAACACAATACATCATCCCACACCATTTAATCACACATCAACCCCCAATTTATCAATTAAACAACTTCTAATCATTTATCAAGTTTCTACCCAAAACCTTGAAATTGGAAATTATCAAGATTCCCATGGTTTTAATATCAAAAATTAATATTATCCTCATCACCACCAAGCCAATATCCTACTTAAATTATCAAAACTCAAAAACTTTAAGAATCAAGAAAATGGGTCAAATTACTTTATCTCTTTCCTCTTGGTTTTTCTTCATCCTCCAAGCTTCCAATGGTGCTCAACCTCTCCTCTTTGCCTCTTCTTTTCTTCTCTTCTTCTTTCTTTTTCTTCTTCCATCTTCTTCCTCTTCTCTTTCTTTCTTCTCCTTCTTCTCTTTCCTTCTCTTCTCTCTCGGCTTCCCCTCTCCTTTCTTTCTTCAAATTTCGTTATTTTTTTTAATATTTGGAAATAGAAAATAGTAACATCTTTATATAGTGGACCGATTAAATATTTTTTAATTTGAAGAAAAGTGTAGAAATTTGTGGAATGTTTGAGAAATTTCCATTTAGACCCGAAATCACTATTCTTCCAGAATTTGACTTGCGTTTTTGACCCGGTTATGTTCCGAATTTGGACAAATATTTAACGCGGAAGTTGTAGGTCTCGGTTTAAGCTTTGAAACAATATAAAATTCATAAGAATCAGAGATCGTGTGAAAAGGTTATGTCCAAAATACTATGGGCGGTCCAAAATAAATACGGTACAGTCCCATCCCGGGACTTCGAGAAGTCTGCTGATCCTCTTAAAATTCATTTTATAGATATACTTGGGTCCCATCATAATTTATTTTACATGTCTTTGCTTATTATGTGATGGTAGTACTATAGGTAGTAGTAAGAACTACCGGTCGTTACAGATACTCAAGAACAAGAAACAAACTTTCTAAGTTTAAGAGTTATGAAGATTACCTCCAAATCTCCTAAATTCCTTAAATTGTTTCTTGATTTTCTTCACTTTCCTCCTTGATTCTTCAAGAAAATTTTGGGTGCTTTTTGTTTTGGTGGATTTCGGCCATGGCTTCCCTTTGATGAGAAAATAAAATTTTCTCACTTTATAAATCAAGTATAACCGACTTTGGAGGGGGGTGAAGGGTATTTTGGTCATTTTTAATCTAATTAAATAATAATAAGCTTTAAGTTAACAAATCCAATTTATAAACTTCAAGCTTAATAGAATCATGCAACATGTAACTAATAATAATCAAACATATTGCATAACATTTATGTAATATTGAAATAATTTAATTATCTAGATATTTAACATTTAAATATCTAAATAATTAATTAATGCGATTATTATTACATATGTATTTTTATTTACATTCAATAACAAATACATTTATTAATTACATGTGTCAAAGTCTCATTTGACAATTAATAAATATGTATCAAATCAAATCTTGTATCAAATACAAATTCATATTAATTATTAGTTGACCGAAATGCCCCTAATGCATGTATTTTCGTTTAACCGTTTAAACGATTCGAATTAACTCATTTAATTCGGTGAAGTATTATGAATAATTTATATTATTCATAATGCGTTGTCCAAGTGCTCAACGAGTTCACTTCATATAGTGGGACGCTCTAAGTTTAGGTTTATTCGTCACAGAATCTAACAACGTGTCCATAATCCACCCATTCATGAATTATGACGACCATAGATAATCTCGCTAAACTATACAAGTCGAGGTCATTGTGTTGTGATATTTTTATATCGTACCGCAAGTGTACGGTGTCAAGTTTTAGTATAAATATGAGTTAAGAGTGTCGAACCCACAGGGATTGTGTTAACTCGCACTAAGTACTACAATTGATAATCCTAACTTTATTAGAAAACAATAATAAAGATTTAATTATATAAATAAATATAAAAATAAAAATAATTATATAGGAGGAACTAATACGATAGAGATTCTGGATCCTGATTTCACCTAGCTGTCTCCTATGTATTTTTCATGCCAATTAATCTTTGTTCAGTTATATTATTTATAAGTCAAGATCCTAAAATATTCACTCCCTCTCTCGAGTGCCGAGTGAAAATATTATCAACTATAGACTTCGATATCTCTATAAAAATCCAATAGTTAACAACTCATTACGATTTGTGATTCTATTTTAACGACTTCAAAGGACTACAGATTCTCTCGAACTCTATAAAATCCTAGGTCATATTCTCTAGATCTATTCAAAATCCCCTCTCTCGAGTGATAGATTCTAAACATTCATCATCTCAAATTGTGGCCAGCAATCAAGAAGCATTAAACTCAAAAGAATATAAATAATTAATAAAACTTCATAACAAAATTGATAAATAAAATACAAGGTTTGAGCATAGATTACAATCGTTCTCCAAAATTAAGGAGTTTAGTTCATGACAAAAGATAAAAACAATAATACACAAATCATGAATCTAATGGAAATCATTAGAGTTTTAAGAAAGAAATAAGAAGATAAAACCCGAATTGAATCTCTTCTCTCCGGATATTACAGCCTTTGTCTCCTCTTGTCGCTCTTCAATCCTCTCCTTGGATCTCTAAAAATATGTGTTTCTGTGTTTTGTACTGTGTATTAGCCTCCCTTGAGTGTTGGATGTAATGTTATATTTATAGTTGAGTCTGGGAGTCTTTGGGTGGCATTAGGATTATTAAAAACCCTAAAAAGTGAATCCTGGAACGTGTAGGTTTTCTTCCGGATCATTGTGTAAGTGGGCGCCGCGGCGCTGAACTTCCGGGAAAATGTATGGGTTTTGAGTTTTGGAAGGCGCCGCGGCGCCTGTACATTTTCTTCTCTTAATTTCTTTCTAAGTCAAACTCTCCTTCACGTGGTCTTCTTGCCTTTTTATTCTTTATTTATTTTTAACAACAATTGGCCCCACTTTCATGGATTTGTTGTTTTCTTTCTCTAAGGTTTGTCAAAGGTGCGGCCCCCACCTTACATTCACACTCACATTATTTTCTTTTCAAATGGTGCCATGGCACCTAATTCATTTGTTCAAGTGGCGCCATGGCGCCAATTACTCGGCCTTTTGGCTGGGTTTGATATTCTTGAAGGCGTCATGGCGCCTATAGCTCCCATACTCGTCTTGTGTTCCCGAAATTTCCCAAAACACGTGCAATTATAACCCGATCCATATATTAATGCTCCTACAAATAAAACATAAAATAAATTATAAATCATATTAAATATCTCGAATTATAACAAAATAATAAGCTGAGAATGCCATAATAAGTGGGTATAAACCACACTTATCAAACACCCCCAAACTTAAGATTTTGCTAGTCCCGAGCAATAGATAAAATAAAAACTAAATTCAAATAAATAATTAAGAATTACTAAATTAACTAAGCCACTTTCGTAGGGATCACGATTGCATTTAGCATATGCAACAAGCCTTTAAACCCCTAGGCGGCCCTAGTGGACGAGTTATAGTCTCGTGAGGGGTTACAGTGACGACACCCACAAACGTCATTCACACACAATCATGCAAAAAATATAAAAAATAACAAAAGATAGTCCCAACAGTTGCGCATAAAATTTTCCTCAAAGAAAGCTTATAAATGAAATTAAAGAATCTTCAAAGTACGCAATTGCAACTCGAATCCAAATTATTGAATAAATTATCTAAGCTAGACTCACGGTGTGTGTGTGTTTACAGGTTCGGTCACAGCTCGATTCCTAAGTAAGCCAACTTAATGATTTCATTTAAAAATTAGAATCGATGGGTCAAACCAACCTAGATATCTCAATTATGTTCTGTAATTGCCTTATTTTGTGTTCGGTATGGTATGGTTTTTCTTTTATTTTCTTGTCTCTTTTTTTCTTTTCTCATTTTTGCATTTTTTTTTTTCAACTCACCTACCCTTTAAGGTAGCATTTCTCCTCATGGTGGTCCTAATACTCGCCCATGGGTAGCTTCACGCTTATCGGTTATAGGTGGTTTATTTTCTTTCTTTAGAGACATTTTTCTTTTTAGCTATACCATACTTCATAACACTAGCAAATCAAGATAGATATCTAAGCAAACGGTCATTCATCGACATGCAATTTCTTCAACTAGTCACCTTGTCAACTACTTAAGTTTTACTGTTAAAAACCTGTTTTTAAGTGCTTACGAGTCTAACATAGATCAATTATTCAAGGCATCAGATAAAAGTAAATTAGGCACTTATCGTTTCTAAAATTTCACCCATAAACAAACAATATTATCACAAGATTTATGCTTTACTATCAAAGACTAAATTTTTTTTTTTTTTCAATAAATTTAAACAACTAAATAACAAGTAAGCAACATGCACACACCCCCAAACTTAAAATTTACATTGTCCTCAATGTAAGATAAATATAAAATTAAAGAACAAGAGTGAGGAACAACACTACCGTGCATTGAGTTGATCAGACTCTTGCTGGTTAGAATTTGGTTGCGCGGGCTTTGTGTGTCTCGTGCTACCTGTATAATAAAACATGCAAATTAATAAATAGCACACAATAAAATAAAAATTAAAAATAAAGGAAATGATTGTAAAATAAATGCAAGGGTTGCCTCCCCGCTAGCGCTAAGTTTAACGTCTTCAGCCAGACGCAACCACCCAAATGGTTATGGTGGCTTAAAAGTAGTGAACCGGGTAATCTCATCTGTTTTCTTCTTTGGTATCCACCGGTTCTTATGACATGAAAAAGACAGCTTGGCAGGCTGTGGTGATTTATCCATAAATGGTCCCCCAGGATATGTAGATTTCCCTTCAATTGGAAATTCTGGACTGCACATTCGGCAAAATTGGCTCGGTTTTCTTTTTAATCTTCCAGGAATTATCTCTAAGTGAGAACTGGCCTTTCTTTTCCTATTTTTACGGCCCTTTGGGAGTGGTTTCGAGTTTAGCTGCAGAGAATTTTCCTTTATACATGGTTGCATTATGCTCATAGGCTGTTGAAATACTGATTCACCCTGTCTGGTTTCAACTCTCTTTTCTACTGTATCTATCATGTGACAGTCTGCATCACCTTGAGAACTCGGCATGGCTCTGAAAACACTGAAGGTGATTTCTTCATATTGATCTCTCATTATCAATTCACCTTTGTTCTCTTCTTCTATTACTGTTTCCTCCTGAAATACCATTTTATTTTCTTTACTGCCTAAGTCCTGAGAGGTGTCTTTAAACTCTTTTCCGCTCCTACAGGTTATGATTTGACATTGCTCATTGGGGTTGACTTCAATATCACTCGGAAACACCCATGTCTGTTGATTGGCCATTGAAGAAAAAAGCAACCCAATTTGCGCTTCTACAGATTTCATATTTGCCTCTATATTGCCCATTCGTGTTTCGATATTATCCAGCATTGACTCATTCTTCTCAAACCTCTCTGAAGCTGTAGCTACAAACGTGATCATGAGGTCTTCTAAGGAAGGTTTCTGCTCAGCTTTTGGATAATTGAAGCCATGAGGAGGTTGCAAAATGTTCTCCATACCAGCATATGAAAAATTCGGATGATAATAGTTAAGCATATGACTACCTCTACAGTTGTTGAAGTTCCAATTGTTCACATACTGTACTTGTTCAAATCATGCTCCTCTGTTGGATAAAAACATTCCATTAGCAGAAACAGCTTCAATAGACGGTTGGCTCATTTGATTTATCAATACTGCTAGATGAGTCGTGAAGGACGATACTTCAGCTATCAGTGCACTAACAGGATCTGCCATTGGTTCTTTTCAAACTCACCTCGTAAGAAAAAAATAAAACAAAAATAAAATAAAATTAAATCAAATCAAATAAAAAAAAGAAATAATAACAAAAATAAAAATAAAACTTAAGACAAAAATAAAGGAAATAAAAATAATAAAATTAAAATTAAAAATTAAAATTAAAATAAAATTCTAAATTAAAGCTAAAATTACTTGGTAGTAGTATTAATGTGAATTAACAATCAATCCCCGGCAACGGCGCCAAAAACTTGTTGTGATATTTTTATATCGTACCGCAAGTGTACGGTGTCAAGTTTTAGTATAAATATGAGTTAAGAGTGTCGAACCCACAGGGATTGTGTTAACTCGCACTAAGTACTACAATTGATAATCCTAACTTTATTTAGAAAACAATTAATAAAGATTTAATTATATAAATAAAATAAAAATAAAAATAATTATATAGGAGGAACTAATACGATAGAGATTCTGGATCCTGATTTCACCTAGCTGTCTCCTATGTATTTTTCATGCCAATTAATCTTTGTTCAGTTATATTATTTATAAGTCAAGATCCTAAAATATTCACTCCCTCTCTCGAGTGCCGAGTGAAAATATTATCAACTATAGACTTCGATATCTCTATAAAAATCCAATAGTTAACAACTCATTACGATTTGTGATTCTATTTTAACGACTTCAAAGGACTACAGATTCTCTCGAACTCTATAAAATCCTAGGTCATATTCTCTAGATCTATTCAAAATCCCCTCTCTCGAGTGATAGATTCTAAACATTCATCATCTCAAATTGTGGCCAGCAATCAAGAAGCATTAAACTCAAAAGAATATAAATAATTAATAAAACTTCATAACAAAATTGATAAATAAAATACAAGGTTTGAGCATAGATTACAATCGTTCTCCAAAATTAAGGAGTTTAGTTCATGACAAAAGATAAAAACAATAATACACAAATCATGAATCTAATGGAAATCATTAGAGTTTTAAGAAAGAAATAAGAAGATAAAACCCGAATTGAATCTCTTCCTCTCCGGATATTACAGCCTTTGTCTCCTCTTGTCGCTCTTCAATCCTCTCCTTGGATCTCTAAAAATATGTGTTTCTGTGTTTTGTACTGTGTATTAGCCTCCCTTGAGTGTTGGATGTAATGTTATATTTATAGTTGAGTCTGGGAGTCTTTGGGTGGCATTAGGATTATTAAAAACCCTAAAAAGTGAATCCTGGAACGTGTAGGTTTTCTTCCGGATCATTGTGTAAGTGGGCGCCGCGGCGCTGAACTTCCGGGAAAATGTATGGGTTTTGAGTTTTGGAAGGCGCCGCGGCGCCTGTACATTTTCTTCTCTTAATTTCTTTCTAAGTCAAACTCTCCTTCACGTGGTCTTCTTGCCTTTTATTCTTTATTTATTTTTAACAACAATTGGCCCCACTTTCATGGATTTGTTGTTTTCTTTCTCTAAGGTTTGTCAAAGGTGCGGCCCCCACCTTACATTCACACTCACATTATTTTCTTTTCAAATGGTGCCATGGCACCTAATTCATTTGTTCAAGTGGCGCCATGGCGCCAATTACTCGGCCTTTTGGCTGGGTTTGATATTCTTGAAGGCGTCATGGCGCCTATAGCTCCCATACTCGTCTTGTGTTCCCGAAATTTCCCAAAACACGTGCAATTATTCCCCGATCCATATATTAATGCTCCTACAAATAAAACATAAAATAAATTATAAATCATATTAAATATCTCGAATTATAACAAAATAATAAGCTGAGAATGCCATAATAAGTGGGTATAAACCACACTTATCACATTGCATATGTATAATTCCTCCATCACAGGCTATCAATATTATACCGGGGATATAGATAAGAACGTCAAATCCCTAAGGTATAATATAGTCTACTTTTAAATTTACGATCTCTAAATAATACTCAGAACTCACTCCGAAATATACCGCAGCCATAGATTTACTAGATCGCAAATACGTACATGATACATATGCCCTATACACAAGATTGATAGATTATATCTGATATTCATAGGATATCATGAGCGTCAGTCCACACCCAACAAATAGGCGGAGGTCTGATCTAAATAGATCGGTGACGTGACTGCCATCAAAGTGTGGAAGATATCTCATATATCCACAGTGGTATCTAAATTCGAATGACCACTATGCTACTCGACTCGGGAAGATTCCTATTGACGTTGGTGTACCATCTATTAGGAAATCTTCGGTGAGTCGTTCAGTGTTTTTCAACTAAACATCTACACGTCTATACGCCATCGGGCCAAGTCTCGATATACGACATGTACTAGTCTCATCAGATTTTACTAACTGACCTGTGTTAGTAAATCTTGACTAGGAACTTTATTTGATAATATACTTCTAGTAGTGAAACTTTCCAATGTCAATTACCAACTACTTTGTAACTGCGCACTAAAAAATATATTTTCGGGTCTTTGTCTAATATATACATATCACTAAACCATATTTAGTTTCAATCTAATCATAATTAGATCGAATATGCATGTAAAAGAAAAAAGTACTACCATAATTAATTAATATTATGGAAAAATGAATTGTTCGTATTCATGAATCAGACTTAATTACGATCCGGATTGGCACTGCGAGCACCAACCCTAACAATTTCTCCCACTTGCTCTAGTGCCAATCCACGGTATCATATACATATCTAAATATGTTTTACATACGCATAGTCCTCAAGAGCTGGCCTAGCACTCAAGAGGTAAGCAACAACAAGTAAGCCCGCTATAACATATTGAGTTTGTCCAACAAACCCAATCGTTTCCCTTAGCAAGCATCATTCATATATTGTATAACCTAAGTTATACATCAATATGACTTAGATGCGACATCAATATTATGCTACAACTACTAAGTTGTCTATATATTTAGAGATCAAATCCAAATATTATGAGACTACCGCAAGCAAAACACTATTATCAAAACTTCTAATCTATAAGGTCACTATGAAACTTCATAAGTCAATACTTCATAAGTTACATCTAATTCCACTAATACATTAGAATCAACTGTGACACTCCCACTGCAAATTTTCAGACTCTATATGACGTAGACTGTCTAACGTCATAGTTAGACTCAAAACTAATCTGACCATAATGGTTACAGATTATATTCTCCATGAATAAGAAACTCGTTCTTAATATCTAAAAGATAACAAAGAACATGTTTCAAGGCACATCATATGGTTTATAACCTATCAAAATAGTTCGTAACAATTACGACTAAATTGATATTTTTAATCGCATATAATATAGTATTCATTATGCCATCATCCTATAATGCATAAGATTGACTAGACATTCTAATCAATTTCTCTTTCGAGAAAGCAATCATCATTTATGAAAAATAAATACTATATTCAAGAGACACACTAACTGTCCAACAATTATACTAACTATCACACATATAGTCTTGATGTGTCCTTTATTAGATCATATATAATGCACGACTAATATGAGTATCTCATAAGTCTCTTGTTTTATATCGTATATGAGACTTTATATCAAATATAACAGAGACTACTCCCACTACTTTCATGGAGAAAGAAGACTTAGGTAAACCTTTTACCTTACAAACATCTCATTATTATATTAATAATGATAATTTCGTTAGGATATACAATACTAGAAAGAAAATTGTACGCTCCCACTGACCCTACTATCAAATGTGTATTCTCTATATTTTGATAAAATCAGAAAATCTGACTGTTTTCAAAATTAGAAAACACATATTTCGGGAAAAATTATCTGAATCTACAATAGGCTCTATAAGCTAGTATATCAAACTGTGATTTTAGCATAATACAAACTCCAGGGCCATTCTAGAATGAACTCTTCAAACAAAGAAATCACAATGGATCTCTTATTCGAAGAAACCATTCAGGAACACCACTTTGTATTCCTAACTAAAATACATAGTTTAATATCAACATTAACCAACAAATATTTAATTGTTCATTTAGTGCTACTAGAGACAAGTTTTCTCAGGATCTATAATAGATTGCTGAGTATAACCTTTCTCACTATCATACTATAAAGGTCAAACCTTTAACAAGCTCACTTTGCTTTTGCTGCGCAAATAATTTACACATTTTATGATCGATTCATAACAAAAGCTTAATCAAGTTCAAAACTTGATTGTAGTAAGCTACGAACAATCTTAGATCTATGGTTTAATGCTAAATTCCGAAATCGATATCAAATATCGCTCCAACTATAAGTTATAGGATAATTTTCTTCGATAAGAAAACAACAGAATCATTAAGTATCAAATACTTTATAAATGATTCTGATATCCTATTGAACTTATACGAAAGATATCTTAGGATCATTTCATCTTATTAATTATGTAGTTCCATTTATAGCTTATCATTCTCATATTTAACTTCAATAAGTCAAGCCTTTTCTATAACTGTCAACATCCAATGTTAAACATCAAGTAATAAAACTATTTTATTGCTCGGGATTGTAGAAAATATATTCTATCAAATAGAATACAATATTCTATTAAATAGAATAAATGATAAACTTTTACTTGTACCTCCAAGGCGCAAGTAATTTCAATTATATAACATTATACAAAAGAAAGATTCAAATCTCAAACCTTTTAAGATTCGAATTTTCTACTTATACATATCATATATGTAACTGTAGAAACTAATGAAACCTTAATTAAAAAGATGAATTAGTGTTACTATAGCATATCCCAAAGAGTATTGAAAACTAATTCGGTAACACTCAATATCAAATGAATCAGATCATATAAGATTCAATTTCTCCCACTAATCAATTCCATCACGATGGAATCGTAGAAGAATAATTTTGAGTAAGAATCACATCCGTTAAATAATTTTAGAACTAATTGCCATAAATTCATATGTTTGATCATATCAAACATCCTTGAACAATTCAAAGACTCACGATGAATTTTAAAAAATATAGTTTTCAACACTTCAAATAGAATATATTTGAACCATTCAAAATATTCTATCCGCGTTTCATCAGAAACTTATTGAAAGTTCTCGAACCATTCAAGACGTTCAGTATATATATTCTTTTAGAAACATGTAACTAAGTCATGACAACTCATTAACTAAGTTACGAAGTAAAGAAAACTCTCCAAGATAATTTATAATTCTTTAAACTACATACATCCAATGTATTAGTTTAATAAATCTGTGGTCAAATGATGATCATTGGTTAAATGAGGTTTAATCACAGCCTGGATGCAATATTCATTAAATGGATAAGGATATATGGTGTGATCTTGTATCAGACCATCATTTTCCATATGGAATAAGAATTTAAAGCTTATGTGATAGAATCTCATAAAGCACCGTTCTAAGTTATTTAGTTAACCAAATATTTTTCTTAATGTTTATCTCTTCATCAATGACACTACTAGTCATATTAAAATAAGTAACAATTGTTTATAAAGAACAAGTAACTATCCAATAGTCGCAAGTTCTGATATCAAACATAAAAAACAATCATTAAACACTATTTTAAATAACTAGACGGGAGATTTGGTATCCAATACTTATAGTTGTCGTATTGTGAGAATCGAAATTCTCAATAAACAACTATACACATCTCATTTCTTAAGCTCTATAATTTGCCTTCAATTATTCACAACAATTGCAAATAATTGATTAGCAAACTCTGTCAAACACGTGACTTCTAAAAGTCACTAAAGCCAAGAAACATAATTATAAGATAAACAAATACCTAATGGAGTTTTCTTAATGGCAGTCAAGAATCTCGAGACATGAACTAATTCACGATAATTCTTACCGCACAAGAAACTATTCTCTCTAGACAGTTATATCCTAAAACATATATCAATTTAGATTATTTATCGTGACTTGGTAACTAAGTTTCTAACCATCTTGATTTTCAAGAAAATCGTAACAATAGTTCCCGATGCTTTTGAATAATCTAACAATATCCAAGTCTACTAACATTCTAGAACATATTCTAGAAATATGCAACCATAAGTGAAATTAGAAATCATATTCAAATAATATGCATGCAGTGGAACAGAAGTTTAATTCTATTAACAATATAGAATAAAGGAAAACAAAAGCAGTAATTTTCATAATATTTCGCATTGCCTTAGTTATGGATTTTTTAACTCAGCAGTTTCTCCCACTACTTTACGTATACCTTAATCCCCAATAGAAAATGGGAATTCAATAATTAAATCGAATTCCATATTTTGAAGTGGAGCCCATGAATATATTTCGACTCATAGTTTTGGAACAATCTTGCCTACGTATATTAATTAGGTAGAAAACTCATTATCAATCACACTCACTGTGACTCCTAATTTTGGTCCTGACCGTTTCTCATTATGACAGCTTTGGCATGTTCACAAGGAGGCATATCAAGGCTTCACTTGCCAATGACAAAATAAAGCTACTGATGTAGTCCTGACGACTTTGGCACGTTTAGGATTTCCACTTTCACTTGGATATGCCTAGTATCAAATATACATCCGGCATCGATAAAATTCTATCGACTACACCCTCACTGCTTTGTCACTTTCTCGGATGCAGCCATAGAAAGATACCAATAAACTGTATTAACAAGACGAACCAAGAAATATGCATCTAATACATATCACTTTACTGCCTTATTTAAGTGGGGATATTCCTCAAGAAAGCTTTGCTCTACATCAAATACAGAGTTAAATCTAGATCAACTTCTAAATAGTTCAATTCTACCTTAGAAAACATAACTTGACTTAACCATTAAATTTCCGTTACGTTTCCCGTTAGCGTAGAACTGAAAAGTCAAGAAATATCTAAATTACATGCATGTATGAAGGATCAGACCTGCTTTGATACCTTTTTTGTTGGGGTTTTAGCACGAGAGCAGCCGAAGTGCGCGGTTCGGGTGAAATCATAATTTTAAAACTTTTTAAATTACCGTATAAATTATTCAATATCCAATATGAATAATTCATTAATATTTCACCTAAAATATTTATTTGATATCAAATAATGACATAAATAGTTAAGAAACATCGCGAAACTTTTACGAAAACATTTTTTCACAAAATGGCATAAAACACGTTTTTGACCAAACCGACCACCCAATGCACATGAGGACTACCTAGGTCAGTCCCAACAGTACTAGGGCAGTTCATGGGTTGCCCAAATAGTGACCAATTCACTGTTTGGGTAGCCGTCACCCGGTTGGCTCAAAAGTCACCAGGTAACTCCGGTTTTCACCGTTTTCACTTATTTCAACTCCGAAACAATTTTTGGCAATTGTTCCAATACCCAAAACACATCCAATACATTTATATGACATAATTTTCATCACCATAAACCCATATTTCGAGATCTGATCTAGAAACCAAAAAATATCATTTTTCATGCTTTAAATCTAATTTTCTCAACATTAATCATATCAACATTAACACCAACCAAAACCCACCACCTATGAAGAACTCAAGAACAATTATAGGAGTTACAAGAGTGGTCATAACACTCTAGAATGGTAACAAGTCATCAAATGATAAAATTGAACTAATATTACAATAATATTATCCAATCCAACTTCACACATGCATCTAGCCTCCAAATCCATCCTCCAAATCAAAAAGCCCCAAAATCTAAGAAATGAAGAAACCATAGAACTTGTCTAGATACTCAAGAACAAGAAACAAACTTTCTAAGGTTAAGAGTTATGAAGATTACCTCCAAATCTCCTAAATTCCTTAAATTTATTCTTGATTTTCTTCACTTTCTTCCTTGATTCTTCAAGAAAATTTTGTGTGCTTTTTCTTTTGTGGATTTCGGCCATGGCTTCCCTTTGATGAGAAAAAAAAAATTTCTCACTTTATAAAGCAAGTATAACCGAATTTGGAGGGGGGTGTTGGAAAATTATGACCAATAGCATCACTATTTGTAAAAGACATTGTGGTTTTTGTACAAATTAACTATGTGATAAAGGAAATTGCCATTTTATCATTTTTTAATTAGATTACTTGAATATATAAATGATAATTGTGCTTATGATTAGTTCCGGATTAATAAGATATGAGACAATATCAATCCATTAAAGGTTTAATCATTAAATATCCATAGTCGTAGTATTATCGAGACTGGACATCGATAATGCAAAATAGGCTAGTATTACACTTGTGCGCGTCATGGAAGCGTAACTGCATAGTTCTTATATATTTGGGTATTGGATACTCATACAAGTGTAATATGAGGTTCTGTTTACCGATGGTACGGAAATAGCTTCGCTCTGGATAGACCCCTCAGAATCCCATTGGTAGTATGACTATGTGTCAATGGGAATCTGAATCAGGGTAGGTGTATTTTGTCTTAACCTGAGACTTGCATCGCTAATACTTGCAACAATCAATATGCTTTGGTTTTCGTCGTCCGGGACTTTAACATGTTTTATGTACGCCTCTTCTAGGTTTATTGAGAATCGTAGTGTATTGGGTGTGATGTCAAGATGGAAGAATCACTTCAGTCATATGGAGATGATGATCACGCAATGATACAGAACTGGTACTCTATTATGTTGCAACTATCGGGATAATATGACAAGGTCATGATTATCCGATTAAAGAGACTAGCTACTAGTAATCTGATATATGTTTCGTACGGGGCAGACACAATTCCAACCCCAGGCCTAGCATGTGACTTCTGATACTGGATCGCAATACGCAATACTTGGTATACTACGCTTGACATAGATTATATATTCCTAAAAAGAATATTTCTGGAGAAATGGGTAGGCACGATGCTTTGCTAGAAGCCAACCATGTCTTGTAAATTGGTAAGAACGTGGTACCGGGTACGCACGTGTTCGGATAGTCCGACGACCGGATTTACTGCCAACATATCCAGGAATCTTATGGGTCGCTTCCCAAAGATTCACCGATGATGTTTGACTCGAACATAATTAATCTGGGATTATTTAAAAGAGAGAGAAAATTAATCTGGGATTAATTACGGCAAGAATTTATCTGGGATAAAATTCGCAAAGAAGAGAGAGAACGATTAATTTGAATTAATCGATTAAATAATATAATCGATATATTAATTGAAATTAGATTTCAAAGCGGAGTTAAAATTAGATTTTAATTCGGGCGAATGAATTAATTTAGAATTAATTCGTTAGAGACTTTAATAATAATGTCACAACGGTAAATTCGTTAATTCAGAATTAAACGAACCCGAGCCCGAGTGAAGTTGTGTGTTGGATTGTTCGACTTAAATTGGGAATTTACAAGTGGTGGGACCCACTTGACTTACATCAACTAGTTTGACTTGTGATGGAAGTGGTTGATGTTTAAATCAAATCTTGGATGGCTTATTTTACACACCAACACCAACCAACACATTTTATTATTTTATTTCATTTGGAATGACATTTACGTAATTGGATTTTTGGTAAATGGTAATTGATTTTTTGAAAATCAAATACAACACAAAAAATCAAATTCTCTCTCTCTCTCCCTTCCATTGCCGAGAGCATCTCCTCTCCCCTTAGAAATTTTGTTTCAAAATTTCTTCATTGCTAGCACAAAAAGGAGTCAACCAAGGTGTTAGGGAAACCATTCCCAAGAGTTTGGAACACAAGGAGAAGCTTGGAGCTCTTCAACAACACAAAAAGTTTTGAACTTCATACATCCATCCAACCGAGCAATGTAATTTTTTCGGCAACTTCTTTTAGTATTCACACGAATCATGACTTAGAAGATCCTTGGCATGTTCTAGGAACCCTAACAATGGTATCATGAGTCAATTTTAAGCATGATTTGTTTTAGGGTTTATATACTTTAATTTGGGTATTTTCGCTTGGAGCTTGATTTTTCCAAATTAATTGTTTGGTTATGCTTAGATTATGATAACTTAGAGTTATGCATGATTATATTTGAGAAAAAATAATTGGATCCATTTTTCCCAAAATTTTTAACTTGACCGAATACACCCTAATGAATAACTCATGGTGATTTTTGATTTTAGACCATTGGATGTGTTTAAAGCATGATGAGTATATTGATTGTTGATTTAATTATATTGAAATCAAAATTGGATATAAAATTATGCATATTATCGTGAGTGCAGAAGCATGAAATTGATTGATTTAGCTTCAATTTGTGTTAGACGTAAGTTGATTAATTAAAGCATGATTAATTAGATAAATTGATTTTTTGGAAATATTAATTTAACTTATTAATTTTGGCTAATACACTTTAATTAAGATTAATGTGAAATTTGGAATTTTGTATTAATTAAAATTTGTCTTTAATTTTGAATTGGGCTAATATTGTTGTATTTGGGCTTAATAGGCTTGGTTGGGCCAAGTTGGTTTAGGACAATTGGATTTGATCCAAATTGGGCCTAAAACCATACCATAAAGTCCAAATAGAATAATTGGGCCTTTAAAAATTTAATTGGGCCAAATGGGCCAAAATTAATTTTATGGCAAAGGGTGATTCCTTATTGGGCTTTGGTTGCCAAAGTCCATGCCTTAAGAATTAATTAAAAGCCCATTGGACTTTAATTAAATTAACATTGGATGTTAATTGGCCATTTGAGACTCATTTAGATTGGATTTAGAATCTAAGTCAAAAAGCACAAATATAAGTGTAATGATTTAATTTAGAATTAAATTAGAATTAGTATTGAATACAAATGAAATTGGATTTAAAATTGTATTTCGATATAATTCAAGAATACGCACTTTGAGTACTTATTCTTAAACGAGTTGGACTCGCGCAAATTAAATCGTTGTTTGAACATTGGGTGCTCATTAATTCAAAGATTAATTAATTGTATTAGATTGATTGAATTACATGCTTTGTGTGAATACATGGATGTATTGCATGAATAATGTATATCAGATGGATATTAGTAGGGTGAGGGAAATTTTGGAAATTATTGTAATAAATTTAGAATTTATTAAATTAGACCTGCGTGTCCAGCCTTTTATCTCATGACTCTTTGTATTTCTCTTCTCACCAATTCCCCTCAATGTAAATGAGGTTTCTTTAATGTATTATGTAATTGGGTAGAAGTTAAAATAGTGCTATTCGGGGAGAGGAAATAGAGAGATTTGTTCTAGGAACAATTTGTTGAATATCCATCCGTAAATCGTTATTATTTATTTCGCGTCTTATTATGCTTTTAGAATGCATGCTTAAGGGTGTATGATGAGACCTAATCAAAGATAATAAATTGGTTGTCAATTTACGTGAAAAACCTTCAAACAAATATTAAATGAATCCTTCCATTGAGTGGTTCTCTCTCAAGATCCAAGATTGGCATTGGTTTGTTGGCCAAAGTCAAGATCAATGTCCATCGCGGATGTGTTTGAACCACGAAAGCTTTGTTTCATATCACATGTCTTGGGCAAGTTGTGACTTGTTGGCCAGAGTCAAGGTCACTTCTTGTTCATTGACATGAATTACGCAGCTTTCCCACTGTTAATGGGTCCCGGTTAGCTGGAATCATTAAGCTTGTTGAGCCAAAGCCAAGGCTTAGTTGATTCAGAGGAAAATGTTAGGAAATATATTGGATATACTGACTTATATATATGTTTAGGACTTTGAGGTCCACCTACCGGATCTAGGAATAAGATGAGATCCAATTGATCTTAGAGATCTACCTAGTTAAATATCATACAGCTTGTTGGCCAAAGTCAATGTTGTGTGTTATTTAACGGGATCCTAGCCCCATAGGAAACTAGGTTTCCTGAGTACTCAACAGAGGGTTAGAGACTCACCGAAAATTAGTGGGAGGCCAGTATTGAATTTACAATTTCGTTCAAATACTTGCCAAATACGCGCTTTCAAATTATTTTCGTCATTTTATATATTTATATTAGTTGGACTAATATTTTATTATTTTTTTGTAACAGTTGGACTGTACCCAAAATCGTTAATTGAATAGTTAGACTATTGCAATTAAGATTGCTGAAAAGATCAACGTTAGAGACATTATCATGGGTGAAAATGTCTTTAATGGTGCGAACTTTTCAGACTAGGATATTAACCTTAGGATTGTCCTAGGGGCTGAGAAGATGCTCTATACAATAGAGAGACCTCTCGGGCCGAAGCCCGGAATTGATCAGCCGCTTGAGCTTGAGCTTTGGAAGACTCATAGTGATGACAACTCAACTGCTCAATTTGTCATGCTCGCTGCAATGACCCCTCAATTTCATCGCCAAAACAAGGGATTGGATCTCTATACTATGATGTTGAAATTGAATGACCTTCACCGATCTAACCTTAGATCGCAGAGGTATGAATTGCTGAAGAAGCTCTTTCACTCTCGAATGTCAGAGGGTACATCTGTCGAGCACCATGTGTCATAAATGATTGCTGACATCGAACAGTTGGGACAGCTAGGCATAGTCTTCGAGGTTGAGACTTCCATAGATTTGATCTTACAGTCTCTTCCTGACAGCTGGAGTAGGTTCATCATGAACTATAATATGCGAGAAGCAGAAAAAAAGCTTTTAAAGGGAAAAAAGCACAAGGCGCACTTCGCTTCGACATCTCAGTCTGCCAAGGCTTGGCCAAAGGCTACTGGAGGCGTGAAGAGGAAGAAGAAGAGAAAGGGCAAGGCCAAATCATCAAAGTCTTCTAGGAAGGCAAGAGATAAATCCCAAGATGTCTGCCTGCAGTGTGGAAAATGGGGTCACTGGAAGCGTCACTGCCGTGAGTACAAGGCGCACATGAAGTAAGTGAGGGCCGGCATGGCTCCGGCTTCAGGTATGTTTGTTATTGAAATAAACATGTCTACTTCTAGTTTTAAAAATTAGATTTTTGATTCTTGTTGTGGTTATGGTACTCATATATGTACTGATGCAGGATCTGCAGATTAGCAGGAGACTAGCTTCAGGAGAGATCGACCTCTGAGTTGGAAATGGGACTAGAGTTGCTGTTTTGGCTGTTGGGACTTACATTTTGGAACTGCCCTTGGGGCATGTACATAATTTATCAAACTGCTATTATGTACCTAGTTTGACTAGAAACATTATATCTGTATATTGTTTAACACAATGTGGGTATACTTTTGTATTCAGAAACACTGGGTGTTTTGTTTACAAAAATGATTTTGAGATATGCAGTGCTGATGTTAATAATGGTCTTTATATTTTGAATATAAATCAATCTCAAACATGTAACATGACAAACAAAAGGCTTAAATTAAGTAACAAAGATGAAACTTATATGTGGCATTGTCGTCTGGGACACATTAACAAGACTCGTATATCCACACTTTCGAAGAGTGGATACCTGGACGGATTTGATCCAAATTCATATGACGTCTGCGAATCTTGTTTATTAGGCAAAATGCCTAAAACACCTTTTAGTGGTAAAGGTGTGCCACGAAACTATTAGCCATCGTTGATAGTGACGTATGCGGGCCCATGTCTAGCCAGGGTAGAGGTGGATATGAATACTTCGTAACCTTTACGGATGATGCATCGCGTTATGGTTATGTGTATCTTATGAGACACAAGTCATAAACTTTTGAGAAATTCAAAGAGTTTCGACACGAAGTAGAAAAACATACCGGTAAAAGTATTAAAACATTACGGTCGGACCGTGGTGGAGAATACTTAAGCAATGAGTTTCTCGATTACTTGAAAGAGCATGGTATTCATTCACAGTGGACTCCTCCCAGAATACCTCAATTAAACGGTGTGTCCGAACGGAGAAACCAAACTTTGTTGGACATGGTAAGGTCTCTGATGAGTCGCACAGAGCTACCAATTTCCTTATTGGGATATACATTGAATAGTGCAATACTTATTTTGAATAAGATTCCGTCAAAGTCTGTTTAACAGACTCCATATGAAATATGGACATGAAAGAAACCGGGTTTCTCATTCCTGAAGATTTGGGGATGCTGGGCATACGTTAAATGTTTGGATGGTACCAAACTAGAACCCAAATCGGATAAGTACCTATTTGTAGGTTATCCTAGGTAAACCAAATGATATTAATTCTACCACCCACAAGAGAATAAGGTATTTGTTACTCTACATGCGGTTTTCCTTGAAAAGGAATTCATAAATACAGTGGTAAGTGAGCGGAAAGTAGACCTCGATGAAGATCAGAGCGATACTGTTCCTGGCACCGATTCCTTACCAGAACATGAATAGTTCATCAGGGATGAGACTGTACCATAATCTTATAATACACAAGAACCGTGTAGGTCTGAGAGAGTCAGAAAACAACCTGAGAGGTATGGGTTTCTAATCTCACCTCATATAGATATTAATCTTATTGAGGATAATGAGCCAGCTACGTATGAGGAAGCGATACAAGATATCGACTCCGCTTTATGGCAAGAAACCATGAAGTCCGAAATGGATTCAATGTATACCAACCAAGTTTGGACACTGGTTGATGCACCAGAAGGCGTAAAGCCTATTGGATGTAAATGGGTCTTCAAGAAGAAAACTGACATGGATGGCACCAAACAAACGTACAAAGCTAGGCTTGTAGTGAAAGGGTACCGTCAACGACATGGTGTCGACTACGACAAAAATTTTTCACCTGTTGCCATGATTAAATCCATTCGGATAATGCTTGTTATTGCTGCATATTTCGATTATGAAATAATGCAGATGGACGTCAAAACCGCTTTCCTTAACAAAACCTTTTGGACGATTTTTATATGCAACAGCCTGACGGTTTTGTCGTACCAAAACATGCAAACAAGGTTTGCAAGTTAAATCGATCCATTTATGGATTGAAGCAAGCATCACGTTCTTGGAACCAATGTTTTGATAAGATCATAAAAGAATATGATTTCGTTCAAAATGAGGATGATCCTTGTGTATATAAGAAGGTTAGTGGAAGCGCACTGACATTGATTTTCCTTTACATAGATGATGTATTGCTTATTGGCAATGACATTCCCATGCTACAATCGTTGAAAGCTTGGCTTTCATTAAAATTCTCCATGAAAGATCTGGGAGAAGCAGCCTTTATTCTGGGAATAAAGATCTACCGGGATAGATCTTGAAAGGTGTTTGGACTCTCTCAGAACACGTACATTGATAAAGTGTTGAAGAGATTCAACATGGATCAGTCTAGGAGGGGATTGTTGCCAGTGTCACATGGCGTCTCTCTATCTAATGACATATGTCCTAAAAATCAAGATGAGAGAGACAACATGAGTCGGATCCCATTAGATTCTAGAGTCGGATCGATCATGTATGCCATGATATGTACGCGACCTGATGTCTCATAAGCTTTGAGCATGTGTACTCGCTATCAGGCCGATCCAGGTGATGGTCACTGGGTTGCGATTAAGAACATCCTTAAGTATCTTAGACGAACTAAGGATGCTTTCTTAATCTATGGAGATGGAGAACTTGAGGTAACTGGGTTTACTGATGCAAGTTTCCAAACCAATAAAGACGACTGTAAGTCGTAATCCGTGTACATATTTTGTTTGAACAATAGAGCAGTGAGCTGGAAATCTTCCAAGCAAGAGACTGTTGCTGATTCAACAATAGAAGCGGAATATATCACTGCAGCTGAGGCAACAAAAGAGGCAGTTTGGATCCGTAAATTCCTTATTGGATTATGAGTAGTTTCGTTAGCAGCTAAGCCCGTTCGTCTGTATTGTGATAATAACAGGGCTATAGCACAGGCTAAGGAATCGCGGTCTCATCAATGATCCAAGCATGTACTTCGACGTTTTAATCTGATTCGTGAGATCATACATCGTGGCGATGTGAAGATCGAGAAGGTCGCATCCTATGATAACATTGCAGATCCACTGACGAAGGCTATTCCTCAGCAAAGGTTTGAGTGACATGTACATAGTTCAGGTGTTAGATACTTGAGTGATTGGTTATAGGCCAAGTGGGAGATTGTTGGACAATTATGACCCATAGCATCAATATTTGTAAAAGACATTGTGGTTTTCGTACAAATTAACTATGTGTACGCCTCTTATGGGTTTATTGAGAATCGTAGTGTATTGGGTGTGATGTCAAGATGGAAGAATCACTTCAGTCATATGGAGATGATGATTACACAGGGATACAGAACTTGTTCTCTATTATGTTGCAACTATCGTGATAATATTACAAGGTCATGATTATCCGATTAAAGATACTTGTTGCTAGTGATCTGATATATGTTTCGTATGAGGCAGACACAATTCCAGCCCCATGCCTAACATGTGACTTCTGATACTAGATCGCAATATGTAATACTTGGTATACTACGCTTGACATAGATTATATATTCCTTAATATAATATTTATGGCGAATTGGGTAGGCATGGTACTTTGCTAGAAGCCAACCATGTCTTGTAAATCGGTAAGAACGTGGTACCAGGTACGCACGTGTTCGGATAGTCCGACGACCGGATTTATTGCCAACATATCCAGGAATCTCATGGGTCGCTTCCCAAAGATTCACCGATGACGTTTGACTCGAACATAATTAATCTGGGATTAATTGTAAGAGAGAGAAAATTAATCTAGGATTAATTACGGCAAGAATTTATCAGGGATAAAATTCGCAAAGAAGAGGGAGAACGATTAATTTGGAATTAATCGATTAAATAATATATTCGATATATTAATTGAAATTAGATTTCAAAGCGGAATTAAAATTAGATTTTAATTTGGGTGAATGAATTAATTTAGAATTAATTCGTTAGCGACTTTAATAATAATGTCACAACGTCAAATTCGTTAATTTGGAATTAAACAAACTCGAGCCCGAGCGAAGTTGCGTGTTGGATTGTTCGACTTAAATTCGAAATCTACAAGTGGCGGGACCCACTTGACTTACATCAACTAGTTTGACTAGTGATGGAAGTGGTTGATGTTTAAATCAAATATTGGATGGCTTGTTTTACACACCAACACCAACCAACACATTTTATTATTTTATTTCATTTGGAATGACATTTACCTAATCGGATTTTTGGTAAATGGTAATTGATTTTTTGAAAATCAAATACAACACAAAAATTCAAATTATTTCTCTCTCTCCCTTCCATTGCCGAGAGCATCTCATCTCCCCTTAGAAATTTTGATTCAAAATTTCTTCATTGCTAGCAAAAAAATGGAGTCAACCAAGGTGTTAGGGAAACCATTCCCAAGAGTTTGGAACACAAGGAGAAGCTTGGAGCTCTTCAACAACATAAAAAAATTTGAACTTCATAGATCCATCCAACCGAGCAATGTAAGTTTTTCCGTAACTTCTTTTAGTATTCACACGAATCATGACTTAGAAGATCCTTGGCATGTTCTAGGAACCCTAACAAGGGTTGAAGGGTATTTTGGTCATTTGGTTATTTTTAATCTAATTAAATAATAATAAACTTTAAGTTAACAAATCCAATTTGTAAACATCTAAATAATTAATTAAGGCGATTATTATTATATATGTATTTTTATTTACATTAAATAACAAATACATATATTAATGACATGTGTCAAAGTCTCATTTGACAATTAATTAATATGTATCAAATGAAATCTTATATCAAATACCAACACATATTAATTATTAGTTGATCGAAATGCCCCTAATGCATTTATTTTCGTTTAACCGTTTAAACGATTCGAATTAACTCATTTAATTCGGTGAAGTATTATGAATAATCTATATTATTCATAATGTGTTGCCCAAGTGCTCAACGAGTACACTTCATATAGTGGGACTCTCTAAGTTTAGGTTTGTCCGTCGTAGAATCTAATTTCGTGTACATAATCCACCCACTCATTAATTATGATGACCACGGATAATCTCGCTAAACTATGCAAGTCGAGGTCATTGCATATGTATAATCCCTCCGTCACAGGCTATCAATATTATATCGGGGATATAGATAAAAACCTCAAATCTATAAGGTATAATATAGTCGACTTTTAAATTTACGATCTCTAAATAACACTCGGAACTCGCTTCTGAAATATACCACCGCCATGGATTTACTAGATCGCAAATACATACATGATACTTATGCCATGTACACAGGACTGGTGGATTTTATCTGATACTCACAGGATATCATGAGTATCACTCCATACCCAACGAACAAGCGATGGTCTGATCTAAATAGATCGGTGACGTGACTGCCATCAAAGTGTGGAGGATATCTCACATATCCACAGTGGTATCTCAAGTCGAAGGACCACTATGCTACTCGAATTGAGAAGATTCATATTGATGTTGGTGTACCATATATTAGGAAATCTTCGATGAGTCGTTCAATATTTATCAAATAAACACCTACACGTCTATACGAGTCTCCCAAGACTAGTGGTTCATTGAGATTAACCATCGGACCAAGTCTCGATATACGACATGTACTGGTCTCAATGGATTTTACTAACCGACCCGTGTTAGTAAATATTGACCAGGAACTTTATTTGATAATATACTTCTAGTAGTGACACTTCCCAATGTCAATTACAAAGTACTTTGTAACTACGCACTATAAAATATATTATCTGGTCTCTGTCTAATATATACATATCAATAAACCGTATTTAGTTTCAATCTAATCATAATTAGATCTAATATGTATATAAAAGCAAGAAGTACTATGATGAGTGGTAAATATATCACTATTTCCCACTCATTTGACATAATATTTTGTATAGTTTCTTGATTTTTGTGAATATTTTAATGTGTTTTGTGTTATTTTGTAGATAAATAAAGTTTCAGGACATTATGGAGGTGATTTGGGGCAAAAACAGTGAAAAAGAACACAAAAGGGCATTTTGGTCATTTTGCACATCGCGACGCCCAGGCTGTGTCGCGACGCCTGAGGTGCGCCGATCCATGCTAACGTACGCCGGGGACACATGTTAGAATCTGAGAAGTTTGACTTTGCTAACATGCGCCGGACTTTTCTAACGTTCGTCGTGCCACATGTCAACATCACAGTCGATCTGGTAAAGTGCGCCGTGCCACGTGTCATCATCCTATGGTGCCGACAATCGCCATCGCCATGTGTCGACACGTGTCATCCCACGTGTCATCCACGTCATCATCCACGTCAGTAGAAGACCAAGTCAACCTGCCATGTGTTAGCCACGTCATCATCAACCAATCACAGCGTGCCATGTGTCACAATCCTACGGTGCCGACAATCACTATCGCCATGTGTCGCCACGTCAGTGCCATATCATCGCCACGTCAGCTCAATTATTGACTCATTTATTCGAATTGCCACGTGGCAGATAAGAATCTGAAATGGACCAATCACTCATTGACACGTCAGCGCGTCGCGAAACAAAAAGAAACGTGCGCGTCGCGACGCGGAGGGCTTACCGTGGCCTATAAATAGAGCTTGAAATTTCAGTTTCAGATGTACCTTCTTCTCTGAATTCTATGATGTAAATAGGGAGTTTTCTATCTAGTTTATTTTAATTTCAGTTTTGTAATTAATTTTAATTACGTTCTGTAATAGTAATAGTAGTTTACTTTCTTTACTTTTACTGTTTTTACTATTCAACCATGAGGAGGTAACTTCCCCCTGCTAGGGTGAAAGGTAATTCTTTTACTATTTCTATTTAGATTAATCTCCCTTAATTATAATATATTCACTATTTAAAATTTGTCTTAATGAGGATACCGCTATATTGGCCGGTTGGTAATCATTTGTAAACTGGTTTTAATCTGACTAAGCAAGGATACCGCCAGATTGGTCGGTTGGTAATTAAAATTTCTTACCGCCTATATGGCAGGTTTATGGACAAATTTTGATACCGCCTATATGGATGGTCAGACTTAATTTGACTTAATAAGGTTACCGCCTATATGGCTGGTTGGTAATATCATCACAAGTTAATATATTATATTAAAGGAGATATCTAAATTAGTAGTAGTAAAAGTTGATCCTTTTACCTTAGCATTTTATTTTATTATAATTTACTTTTCAGCTTTTACTTTACCGCAATTACTTTTCAGCATTTTTACTTTATGTCTTTTATTTTACTAGCCCTAGTTATGTGTCGTAACTAAGTTAGTTATCTGGGGTTGTGATGACTTCTAACATCACCGGTTTATAAGGGGTTATTTTATAGTTTGGGTAATTTAAAGGTTTACTTATTAAGGCTTAAGCTTAATGCATCTTGTTAATTGGCACTAATAAGATTGATCTGGTAAATCTAAAATAAACTTGACAAAGGAATTTTAGGTTTCAGCCTTAGGCTTAATAGCCCACGATCTTCCTTGAGGATAGATAACCCTTTAATAGATTTCCTTACAGGATAGACATATACCTGTCGGGCGGGAGTAGCCATAATTGGAACTTAAACTTAATGAATCCGTGTAATTTGGTTGATATAGACATATGGTTCAATTGTGTTATACTGGGTATTTGCGTCTTACCATCGACAAAGGCTTTCGCATAATTTCGTTTTCCAAGTTAGTAAACCGATTTATTACACAAACATGAAATAACCGCTTCATCTTTTAAAAGATATTAGAAAGATTCACAACCCTAGATAGTTTCCTAATATTGAATTTTCTTAAACCTACTTTCGTACAATTTTATTTTCTTGTTTTTAAATTCAAAATCTTCACCATTTCAAATCAATCAATCAACCTGTTAGATACTAGTAATCATTTGACCTCATAAAATTAATAGATTAGGTATTAATTCCTCATGGGATCGATACTTTTTATAGTACTTGAACGATACGTGCGCTTGCGTTATACGCGTATGAAAGCACCGGTCAAGTTTTTGGCGCCATTGCCAGGGACTTATTTATCTTTTATTATTAGTTTATGGGTTAGATACGTTACTTGTATCTAATTTCTTTTCTGTTTTGTTGTGTTTCAAGTTCCCAAACACTACATGAGACGAACCAGAAGCTTTGAACTCCGACCGATTTACCAAGAGATTGAAAGAACCATCAGACAGTTGAGAGGGGAAAGGCGTGAAGGCCAAGAAGCTTTAGTCAACATGGAACCTGAACCTTTGGAGGTTGCACCACCAATACCCATTCGAGACAGAACCATTCCGGTGGTCGACTGCTTCATTTCATGTATTGTACTTCCTCATTTACCTGCAAATGAGTGTGACATCAAATCATGCATTCAGATGGTTCAGCAGTCAGTACAGTTTGGGGGAAAAGCAACTGAAGATCCTAATACCCACATCAGCAACTTTTTGGAAGTTTGCGACACTTTCAATTACAACAGATAAGCTGAAGAAGCAATGAGACTGCGAGTTTTTCCATACTCCTTGAATGACAGAGCTAAAGCTTGGCTACATTCACTACCAGCAGGTTCCATCACAACTTGGAACACATTAGCAACCAAATTCCTTGCAAAGTACTTTCCACTAGCCATAACTGGAAATCTGAGGAATGACATCACATCCTTTGTACAACAAGACTCGGAGACTCTCTACGAAGCTTGGGAAAGGTACAATGATTTGCTCCGGAAATATCTTCACCATGAAATTCCAAAATGGCTTCAAGTCCAAACTTTCTATAATGGACTTTCTGGACTGATGAGAACCACAATCGATGCTGCTGCTGGAGGAGCTTTAATGGGAAAAGGAGAAGATCAAACCTGGGACCCAATCGAAGAAATGGCCAACAACAATTCCTTATGGCCAACAGAAAGGAGCATGATCCAAAGAATTGCAGGAATTTATGAAAGTGGAGCCAATACAACAGTCAACGCCAAGCTGGATCAGATATGCAAATTTATGGAGACTCTTACCACTCGATCCACAAGTTCACCATATGGAGGAGCAACAGAACCAAACCAACTTGAAGAGACGGTGAATTATGTCAACAATTTCAACAGACATGGGACCAATCCATATTCCAACACCTACAACCTAGGGTGGATGAATCATCCCAATTTTTCATAGAGCAACAATTCAGGGCAAAAGAACTATCCAACACCTGGATTCCAGCAACAGAACAAAGGCCAAGAGCAGGCAAATGAACCAGGAATAGCAGAAGTTCTAGCTCAGTTAAAAAAGTATGATGCTATGTTTCAGAGCTAATATGCTTCCATCAAAGCACTGGAGAATCAAATTGGACAACTGGCCAATGCTCAGAGTTACAGACCGCCAGGCAATCTTCCCAACAACACAGAACCAAATCCAAAGAACCGAGGGAAGGAGCAATGCCAAGCAATCACCTTGAAAAGCGGTACTGAAATCGACAAAGATGTTGGAATCAAAGCGACAATTGAGGAAGTTCTAAAAGATGCAGTTCCACAGATGGAGGAAAAAGAAGCAAAGGAAAAAGAAAAAGATAAGATCAAACCACCTCCACCTTTTCCTCAGCGTCTTCAGAAAAACAAACTGGACAAGCAGTTTGCTCGTTTCCTGGAGGTGTTCAAAAAGCTGCACATCAATATTCCATTTGCAGAAGCCTTGGAAGAAATGCCCAGCTATGTAAAATTCATGAAAGACATTCTTTCACGAAAACGGAGATTGGGAGATTACGAGACAGTAGCATTGACGGATGAATATAGTGCCATCATTCAGAGAAAACTTCCCCCAAAGTTGAAAGATCCTGGCAGTTTCACTGTCCCATGCATAGGGGTGGCAGAAAAGCCCGAAGCCCGGCCTGGCCCGGGGTGGAAAAAGCCCGGGCCGGGACTTAAAATGAAAGCCCAGCACGGGCTTGGGCCCGGGCCGGGCTTTCGAGTTTTGGCCCGAACCTGGCCCGGCCCGTGCCAAAATAAAAATAAAAAATAAAAAAACATAAATATATATATTTTTTTTAATATGTTTGTATCATTTTTATTTGTTTTTAGTATTTAAATTGTTAATTTATCAATGAAACTTGTGATTTATTTATAAATTGTCTTTGTAAATAGTGTAAATGTATTTTATATTTATATTTTTTTAATTTTTTTTAATTTTTTTCAAAATTTCGGGCCCAAAAAAAGCATGGGCCCGAGCCCCGCCCGGAAGACTCCCGGGCCGGGCTTTTCCCGAGCCCCGATTTTTTTTTGTTGCAAGCTCGGCCCATTGCCACCCTTACCCATGCACCATTGGAGAACACTATATTGGTAAGGCTTTATGTGACTTAGGTGCAAGTGTTAATTTGATGCCTTTTTCTATTTACAGGAAACTGCAAATTGGAGAAGCAATGCCTACCTCAGTCTCACTACAACTTGCTGATTGAACGCTCGCATTTCCAAGAGTTGTTGTTGAAGATGTGCTGGTCAAAGTCGACAAACTCATTCTTCCAGCAGATTTCATTATCCTTGACATGGAAGAATACAAAGATGTACCTATCATCCTTGGAAGACCATTCTTGGCGACATGACGAACTATGATTGATGTATAAAAAAGAGAACTAGCTATGAAAGTTCAGGACCAAGAAGTTATTTTCAATATTTTCAAAGCCATGAAATTCCCAAGCAATGAAAAAGAAGAAAAATGTTTCAGAATTGATGTTGTTGATAGTATCATTCAGGATACTGATACAACCCCCACGGAGAAACTTGAAGCTTGCATCACTAACATGATTGACAACGAGCTAGATACTTAAATCCTGGAATGTATCAACTACCTTGACAAACCATTTCGATTCAAATCAAAACCACAAGTGGAAAGCTTGGAACTGCCAAAGAAAGATCGAATCAAGCCTTCGATTGAAGAACCACCACAACTGGAGCTGAAGTTACTACTGAGCCATCTCAGGTATGCATTTCTTGGAAACTCTTCTGAATTACCTATTATTATTTCTTCTTCACTAACACTGGAGCATGAAGAAAAGTTACTGAGAGTATTACGAGTACACAAGAGAGCCATTGGTTGGACTATAGTAGACATTCGAGGCATTAGCCCATCATTTTGCATGCACAAGATCCTGATGAATGATGAGTACAAACCCAAAGTGGAGCATCAACGGAGACTCAATCCAATCATGAAGGAAGTCGTGAAGAAAGAAATCATCAAATGGTTGGATGCTGGCATCATTTACCCTATCTCAGACAACACTTGGGTGAGTCCTATGCAGTGTGTGCCAAAGAAAGGAGGAATCATTGTAGTCACAAATGAAAAGAACGAGCTGATTCCAACAAGAACAGTGACGGGATGGAGAGTATGCATGGACTACCGAAAGCTGAACAAATCCACAAGTAAATACCATTTTCCACTGCCATTCATTGATCAAATGTTGGACAGACTGGCGGGACATTAGTTCTATTGCTTTTTGGATGGATATTCAGGGTACAATCAGATTGCTATCGCCCCATAAGATCAGGAGAAAACCACTTTTACATGTCCATAAGGTACTTTTGCTTTCCGTAGGATACCATTTGGATTATGTAATGCCCAAGTCACATTTCAGCGTTGCATGATGGCCATCTTCTCAGATATATTGGAGCAGAGTATGGAGGTATTCATGGATGATTTGGCTGTGTTTGGAGACTCTTTTGACCACTGTTTGTAAAATCTGGAACATGTGTTACAAAGGTGCGAAGATATAAACCTGGTACTCAACTGGGAGAAATGCCACGTCATGGTGCAGAAATGCATTGTTCTTGGACACCGGATATCACAAAAGGGAATCGAGGTAGACAAAGCAAAGATCGAAACAATTGAGAAATTACCTCCGCCGACATCAGTCAAAGGAATTCGGAGCTTTCTTGGACATGCAGGTTTTTACAGGAGATTTATCAAAGACTTTTGCAAGATTGCTAAACCACTATGCAATCTTCTGGAAAAGGATGTGCCTTTCAACTTCACCAAAGAATGCCATGAAGCTTTTGAGATCTTAAAACAGAAGCTGGTCTCTGCACCATCATTGTAGCATCAGACTGGACCCTTCCATTTGAGGTGATGTGAGATGCTAGTGATTTTTCTATCGGTGCAATTTTGGGACAACGCAAAGCAAAGATTTTCCACAACATTTACTACTCCAGCAGAACATTGAATGAAGCTCAACTCAACTACACAACCACTGAAAAGGAGTTGCTCACAGTTGTGTACGCTTTTGACAAATTCCGCTTATATCTGCTGGGTCCCAAAGTGGTGGTCTACATGGACCATTCAGCAATCAAATACTTGATCACGAAGAAAGATGCCAAACCTATATTGATCCGTTGGATACTTCTTCTACAAGAATTTGACGTGGTGATTAGAGATATGAAAGGGACAGAGAAACAAGTGGCAGATCATCTATCAAGGCTTGAGAATGGAGAAACAGCTGGCAAAAAACTGATAATTAAAGAAACTTTTCCAGATAAACAACTGCTTGCCATGAAACAGCAGGATGTCCCTTGGTATGCTGACTATGTCAACTTCATTGTATCAGGAAAATGTCCGTTGGAATGGACAACTCAGCAAAGGAAGAAATTCTTCAAAAAAGTCAAGCACTATGTCTGGGATGAGCCGTACATGTTCAAACGCTGTGCTGATCAATTACTGAGGCATTGTGTTACACATGAGGAGGTCAACAGTGTTCTGCAACACTGTCATTCGTCACCATACGGCGGACACTTCAGCGGAAACAAAACTGCAGCCAAAGTCCTACAATCAGGTTTATTCTGGCCCACTCTTTTTAAAGATGCTTATCTTTTTGCTCCTCAATTTGACAGGTGCCAGAGAACGGGGAATATTTCCAAGAGAAATGAAGGACCTTTGTAAAATATTTTGGAAGTGGAGATATTTGATGTGTGGGGTATTGAATTTATGGGACCCTTTGTTCCATCATTCTGAAACATGTACATCCTGGTTTCTGTAGACTACGTCTCCAAATGGATCGAAGCAGTTGCACTGCCATCCAATGATTCAAAAGTGGTGATCAAATTCTTGAAAAAGAACATTTTCACTCGGTTTGGAACACCTCGGGCAATTATCAGTGATGGTGGCTCACATTTCTGGAACAGATACTTTGATGCACTCCTATCCAAATATGGAGTTAGTCACAAGGTTGCCACTGCTTATCATCCACAGTCAAATGGATAGGTTGAAGTTTCAAACAGAGAAATCAAAAGAATCTTGGAGAGAACTGTTAGATCAACAAGGAGAGACTGGTCAACAAAACTGGATGATGCATTATGGGCCTACCGAACAGCTTACAAGACACCCATTGGTATGTCTCCATATCGATTTATGTTTGGGAAATCATGTCATCTGTCAGTTGAGCTTAAACACAAAGCGTACGGGGCACTGAAGAAGTTGAATCTTGATCCACAAGCTGCATGAGAGAAAAGACTCCACCAACTCAACGAATTGGAGGAATTTCGCTTACAGGCTTATGAGAATGCCAGATTGTAAAAAGAAAAGTCCAATAAAAGACATGATGAGAAGTTAGTGATCATACAACTGGAACTAGGGCAGAAGGTACTGTTAAACAAATCAAGGGTGAAATTTTTCCCATGGAAGCCAAAATCACGGTGGTCAGGTCCATTCCTAATCACCAGATTTTATCAGATAGAGCCTTGAGATATATGATCCCGACTCCAACAACACATTCAAGGTAAAAAACAAGTGTGTCAAGCACTACTGGGGAGAATCATTTGAGCAACAAAAAGAAAGTGTCATACTTTCGGATCCAACCTAACGTTCGAAAAGTAACGTCTAGCTGACGACGTTAAACTTAGCGCTCGTAGGGAGGCAACCCATGCAATTTGTGTATATATTGTGATTTGGTATGATTTCATTTTGTGTGTTTAGTTTTCGCAGGTTAATTCATTTCAGGATGGAAGAAGTTCTCGCAAATCTTCACAAGCAATTTCCTTCTCTCCCTCAAAAATCTCTGATGAAAGTTTACAAAGCTCGCTTGGAACGGATGAGACTACTAACGATCCATGGTGTTCCTAATGACGTTCGTTGGGTAATTGAAGCACGTGTCCGATTAGCAAGTGGGTATTTTGTTTCCTGTAATTCTTATTTACCCGGTTTTGGAAGAAGCACCTATGCAAAGAAACGTAGAGCTAAACAAATGGGTGTTTGTTACAAATATGCACGCTGGAATTACAATACTCGTTGTCATTCTTTAGGAATGGTGTCTGATAATCGCGAAGATAAAATTAAATTCATTATGGATGGCTTAGTAAGGAGTCTGTAGATGATATATCTTAAACTCTTAAGACGCATCCTAGTGGATATGTTCATATAGCCATTCACAAATTACATACACAATTCCAAAAAGAAAGACAACTGTTAAGTCTCGGGAATCTGACTGAAAAAGACCCTATTTGCAAATTTATAAGAAAATTAGATGGGAAGCTTGTCCCTGACGCATAGACATCAATCAAGCCATTACTTTTCTTGTACATATTATATCTTTTTGTCTTTACCTAATAATTATAATTTGTTTTGTTGTTTTCTTTTATTTTCTCCGACAAGATCCAGACCTTTTTGACTATCACGATTTATTTTACTGTTAACTAATAATTGTCATTTGGCGGGTAGTAGTGCTATTATTTTACTCACCCTTTTAGGTGTTATAAATTTAACTCATCATTGCACTTTTGAAGACATCTAGAGTAAAATATGGAAGCCACTTCAAGAAGACGAGTTGAGAACATCTGTGTGTTTTGTGGTACTTGTGTTGGTGTTAAGCCACAATATATAGAAGCAACAAGGGAATTGGGTCGAGTCTTAGGTGCAAGGAATATGCACTTAGTATATGGCGGTGGCAAGCTTGGACTAATGGGGATCTTTTCAAAAGCTGTACAGGAGGGAGGCAGTCACATTTTGGGAATCATCCCAAAACCCTTGGCAGAAGCAAATCTTATTGGACCATCAAACGAAGAGGAACTGATCGTGCCAGTTATGTCTGAACGATTGGTAGAAATGATTAACCGTGCTGATGCTTTTATTGCCTTGCCAGGATGTTTGGGTACATTGGAGGAAATTTTTACAGTGTTATCTTGGGCGAACCTGAACATACACCAAAAACTGCTTGGACTGTACAACGTTGAAGGATTTTATGATTTTCTTTGTGTGTTTCTTGATGATACCCGAAGAAATGGGTTCGTTTCAAAACCGTTAAAAGAACTCATCTTCACTGCCAGAACTGCTCCGTATCTAATTGACCAAATATTAGCCTATGAACCACAAATTGACCCTATCCTTTCAAAGATAAATTGGTCCGAGGACGGTCATGGTGTTGGATAATATGACCCATAGCGTCACTATTTGTACAGATCACGGTGTTGTTGTACAAATTAACTATGTGACAAGGAAATTGCACTCTCATCATTTGTGATTAGATCACCATAGATGTATAAATGAAGAGAGGTCCATATGATTAGTTCCTGGATTGAGATGATATGAGACAGTATCAGTCCACGAAGGATTAATCATTAAATATCCCTAGTCGTAGTATTATCGAGACAGGACATCGACAATGCGGAATAGGCTAGTATTGCACTTGTGCGCGTTGTGAGGGCACAACGGCATAGTTCTCATATATTTAAGTATAAGATACTTATGCAAGTGCGATAGGAGGTTGTGTTTCACCGATGGTACGGGAAACAGCTTCGCTCTGGATAGACCCCTCGGAATCCCATTGGTATTATGACTATGTGTCTATGGGAGGCCGAAACCAGGGTAGGTGTGTATGGTCTTAACCTGAGACTTGCATCGCTAATACTTACGACAATCGGTAGACTTTGGTCTTGGTGGTACAGGGCTTTAACCGGTTCTGCGTACACCACTTCTGGGTTTATCAGAAAGTCGTAGAGTATTAGGTGTGATGTCAAGACGGAAGTATCACTCCAGTCATAGTGGAGATGATGTCACGCAGGATACAGTATTAGTGCTCTTAAGTGCTGTGCGGCCATCGGGATATTATGACAAGGTCATGTATATCCGATTATAGAGACTAGTTACCAGACATCCGACATGTGCTTCGTACGGGGCAGACACTTATCCAGCCCCAGGCCTAGCACGTGACTATCCGATACTGGACCGATATGCACGATACTTAGTATACTACGCCTGATACAGATCTATATATTCCTGTAAGAATATTTCTGGAGAATTGGGTAGGCATGGCGCTTTGCTAGAAGCCAACCTTGTCTTGTGAATCGGTATAACGTAGTACGAGGTACTTACGTGTTCGGATAGTCCGACGACCGTATTTGTTGCCAACATATCCGGAGATCTCATGGGTCGCTTCCCAAAGATTCACCGATGATGTATGACTCGCACTATGATTAATCTGGGATTAATTAGTAGAGAGAGAAGATTAATTTCTAGAGAGAGAAAATTAATCTGGGATTAATTGCGGAGATATTTTATCTGGGATAAAATATTAATTAAAGAGAGAGAACGATTAATTTGGAATTAATCGATAAAATAATATATTCGATATATTATAAGAAATTGGATTTCGACGCGGAATTAAAATTAGATTTTAATTCGGGCGAACGAATTAATTTAGAATTAATTCGTTAGCGACGTAAATAGTGATTTCGCTAGGCGTAATCATTTAATTACGACGCGACGGAAAATTCGTTAATTTGGAATTAGCGAACCCGAGCCCGAGATTGATTGCGAGCGCATTCGCATTTCGAATTCGAGCGCGGCACGCAAGTCACATTAAGTGTCAAATCACTAGTCGCGTCAATTGTCAAATCACTTGTCACTTTGAGTGATGTGATATGACATGTTGTCACTTATTAAAGTGACTTGATGTGATTGAAAAGCATTTTTTGCTTTTGAATTTTGCTTTGGTATTTGATTTTATTTTTGAAAATAAAATAAATATATAAGTAAATCATTTCTTTCTCTCTCCAAGCAAGCCAAATGCGTTTTCTTTCTCTCTCCCTTACGGGACCTAGGGTTTTTTTGAAACCCAAAAATTCGGTCTTCTCTCTCTAATGGTCTAGGACCGATTTCTTCACCATTTTTTTTGTTTGATCCATCAAAATGAAAAAGATAAGTGCTAGCACACACCTTGGGTTGTACTTAGGTGATAGGGAAACAAATTTATGAGCATGGAATTCTTTTGAAGCTTGAAGCTTGAAGCTTTGAGCTTCCATGGAGGTCTTCAATGGCCGAATTTTCAAGGAGGAAGACAGCCCAAAACTGAGCATGATAGCAGTCCAAGGAGGCCAAAACCGACCTTGAACAAGGAGGAAAATGGGTTTTGTTCTTCCTAGCATCAAACCAATCAATGTGAGTATGTATTCCGCCTTATTCCTTTGATGTATTCATGCGTTTTTGTGCTTGATTTTGTTGATCTTGGGACCTATATTAGAAACCAACAATGGTATCTTGAGCTTAGTTCAAGCATGAAAAAGTTAGGGTTAAAATTGGGTAAACTCAATTTGAGCATCAAATGGTTAAATTGTTTGATATAGTATGCTTGAATGAGGTTGAATTGATGTTGTGCATGATCAATTTCAAGAAATTGGATTGGATTCAATTTTCCCCAAATTTTGGGCATGATAAATTGGGTAAAATCAATTGAAGCATGATTTGATTAAATTGATTGATTAAGTATGCTTAAATGTTGTTGAATTAATGATTGATTGGATTAATTTGAAGAAATTGTGTTTGGAACAAATTTCCCCAATTTGTTATGTTGGCCTAAAGTGAAAAATTTGGGTAAACTTGATTTTGAGCATATTTTGTGAAATTGGATGAATGAGAATGCTTAAAGTATGTTTAATTTAAGATTGATTGGATCAATTTGTTGAAATTGTGTTTGGAACAAATTTCCCCAAATTTCTTATGTTGGCCGAAATTAAAGAACCCTAAATTTCTTGGTGATTTTGTTTGTTTGATCATTGGATGACTTAAAACAAGTGGGTAATGTTGAATTGAAGTTTGGTTGGATTGAATTTTGATTTGGAACAATTTTCCCAAATTAAAGTAGGCTTGGCCGAATTCAATTGGATATGAAATTCATTGTGTTTTTTGTATTTTGATTCATTGGATGAATTTAATTGATTTGGGAATGATGATTGTGGATTCAATTGGATTGAAACCGAATCGAATTGGAAAAACCCCTAATTGCCGAGAACAAAAGCATGTAAAATGGGTTTGATTTTGATAAATTATGTTAGACACTATTTGATATTAAAGTGCATGATTAATTAGGCTAATTGATGTTTTAGAAATGTTAATTGGATAATTAATTGTGTATTACACTTAGGTTAATTAATTATGGAATTTGGAATTTCTATAAGTTAATTAATTGGGCTTATTTTGGAAATTGGGCCTATAAGGTTGTAATTGGGCTTTTGGGCTTGGTTGTACCAAGTTAGGTTTAAGCCAATTTGGTTGGATCCAATTGGGCCTAAAACCGCATCCATAAAGTCCAATTATGACTTAATGGACCTTAATTATTTAATTGGGCATAATGGGCCAAAATTAATTTAAAGGCTTATGGGGTAACTCCCGGATTGGATTTTGGTTATTCGGTTTGACCAGAGTTGACCAATAGTCCACGCCTTAAGAAATTAATTAAAAGTTCATTAGACTTTAATTAAATAAACATTAGATGTTAATCGGGCTTTGAGACCCGTAACGATTAAATTTGGAATTTAAATCGTAAAGGTTCGTTAATAAAAGTGTAATATTTAATTTGGAATTAAATAGTGAATTAGAATTAAATGCGTATTAAATTGGATTTAATTATGTAGTTTAATTTAATTCGAGAGTTCGTACTTTGAGTACTTATTCGCAAAACGAGTTTGACTCGAGCAAAAATCAAATCGTTGTTTGAACATTGAATGATCACTAATTATCAGATTAATTAATTTGATTAGATTGATTGATAACATGCTTGTATGAATACATGGTTGCGATGCATGAATAATGTATATCGGATGGATATTAGTCGGGTGGGGCAATTTTAGAAATTGTTGTAATAAATTTGATTTATTAAATTGGACCTGCGTGTCCAGCCTGATCACCTTTATATTCTTTGTATTCTCTTCTCACCTATTCCCCTCAATGTAAATGAGGTTTCTTTAGAAGTGTAGTGTAACAGGTAGAAGTAAATACATGTGCTAGCTTTGGAGAGAGAAAATGAGATGATTGATCTAGGATCAATGTAAAGTATCCATCCGCATATCATTATTATTTTATTTTCATACTCGCTTTATTATGTGTTTAGAATGCATGTTTAAGGGTGTATGATGATGAGACCTTAACAAAGATAATTAAAATTGGTAGCCAATTTGCACGCGAAAAACCCTCATTAAATATCATGCGTTTTTTCCTTCCATTGAGTGATTCTACTCAAGATCCGAGATTGGCATGGGTTGTTGGCCAAAGTCAAGCCCTTGTCCGTCAAAGATGTGTTTGAATCACGAAGCTTTGTTCCATATTGGTGTCTTGTCCAAGTTGTGGTTTGTTGGCCAAAGTCAAGACCACTTTTTGTCCATCGACATTGATTACGAAGTTTCCATGGTCAATGGGTCCACGCTTGACTAGGATCATTAGGTTTGTTGTGCCAAAGCCAAGGCCTAATTGATTCAGAGGAAAAATGTTAGGGTATATATTCGATATATAGGCATATATAAGATATATGTTTCGGACTTGGATGTCCACCTACTGGATCTAGGAGTTGGATGAGATCCAATTGATCTTCGAGATCTACCTAGTTAATTATCATACAATTTGTTGGCCAAAGTCAAGATTGTGTGATATTAACGGGATCCTAGCCCACTAGGAAACACGGTTTCCCGAGTACTCGACAGAGGGTTAGAGGCTCGCCGAAAAATAGTGGAGGCAAGAATTGAATTTGCAATACTCGTTCAATTACTCGCCATACGCGCTAATTCAAATTATTTCGTCGTATTATTAAATGTTAGTTGGACTAATATTTAAATTGTTGTTTTAATAAACAGTTGGACTGTATTATAGTTGATTATATATAATTGGATTATATTAATCAATATATTTGAATTAATTAATTTCAGTTTACAATTGATTTTATAATTGGATTATAGTAATCAATGTAATTGAGGTTAATTAATTTGGATTATATTTGATTATATAGTTGGACTATTATAATCATTATAATAAATAGTACCACTAATCGTTGATTAAATAGTTGGACTATTGTAATCAAGATAAAATTGAAAAGTTGGATATTTAAAATATAATCTTGGATTAAAATATTTTAAATGATTTAATTTTCAAATTGGGAATAAGTTCAGGATGGTCCTGGAAATAAAACTAATAAGTTATTTTATTTGATAAAATAATATATTATGCCTAAGCTCGGAGTTAAGCACATAAGTAGAACATGATGTTTGGAATATTCATGTAATGATAACTTTAGTGCTTAATCCATTATACTTGTCAAGTAGACTCCTTAATTTATGAATCAGAATTAAGGATTAGATCCTTAGACATGATAATGAAATTGAAGGACATATCCCAAGGAGGATTAGAAGACGTGCAAGGCTCTGACTTCAAATATGATTGTCATAATTATGTTCACAACTAATATTAAAATTGGATTTTAAATATTTAGTGTGGTACATAAATATATATATTGATGTTCAGAATCTGTTTTGAACATGATACTGCCTTTAATTGAGATTTATCTACGAAATGGAAACGGGACGAAAGTCGCTGTTTTAACCATAATTACTTGAATTTAGGAACTACCTTCGGGTTAGTACCTAAATTAAGAAACTGTTATAATGTAACTAGTTTGACTAGATACATTATCTCTATATCAGTGTTTAACCCGCTGCGGGTGAACCTTTATATTCTAGAACACTAAAGTGTTTTATTATATAAAGATGATATTGAGATAAACACATTAGATGTAAATAACAGCATTTATATTTAGAATATAAATAAATCTCACATATATAACATGACACATTAATAGCTCAAACTGATTTGATCAATTAAGAAACTGATTGTGGCATAGTTGTCAGGGACACTATTAAACAAGAATCGTATATCCACACTTTCGAAGAGTGGATACTAGGACTATTTTGTTTCAAATCAAATAAAGTCTACGAATCTAGTTTATTGGGCAAAGTGCCTAAAACACTATTTACTTGGTAAAAATGCAAGTACCACTGATCTGTTAAGCCCTAGTTCATAGTGAAGCAAGTGGGCCCATGTCTAGCTAGGCTAGATATGGATATGAATATTTCGTGACCTTTACGGATATGGCATCGCGTTATGGTTGTGTGTTCTTTTGAAGAACACAAATCAGAAACTTTCAAAGTTTCGACACGAAATAGACAAACAGATCGGCTATAGTATTATACCATCACGGTAAGACCGTAATGGAAAATACTTCAGCAGTAAGTTTCATATGTACTTGAAAGAGTACGGTATTCTTTCAAATGAGGACTCCTCCCAGGACACGTCAGTTTGATGGTGTGTCCGAATGAAAAACTGAATTTTGTTGGACATGATAAGGTTAAATCTTGAGTCGCTCTGAGCTACTATTTCCTTCAACGGATATGTATTAATAGTGCAAGGACTTATTTTGAATAAGGTTCCATAATAATCTGTTTGACATATAATATATTAGATATGAACAGGAAAGGAAACTGGGTTTCACATTCTTGAATATTTGGGAATGCTAGGCATATGTTTGGATGATGCCAAACTAAAACCTAAAATAGGATAAGTGCCAATTGTAGGTTATCCAAGGGATACCATAAGTATAGTACTTATACAACTCACTAAGAGAACAATGAGATTGTTGCTCACCATGCGGTTTTCCTGAGAGGAATACCGATATGCAGTGGTCAGTGGGAGGATAGTGATACTCGATAAAAATCGGAGTAATACTGTTCAAGGCACAAAGTCCTTAATGGAACTCAAACAGTTCATCAAGGACGTATCTGTACCATTAATCTTCGAATACACAGAAACCTCGTAGATCGGAGAGAGTCAGAAAAAACATGGGGTATGGGTTTCTGATCTCACCTCATGAAGATGTCAATCTTATGAAGGTATACCAACCGACTACGTTTTGAGGAAGTGATAAAGGGTATCGCTCCCTATTATGACAAAGTGCAACATAATCCAAAATGGACTCCATGTATATCAACAAGTTTGGATACTGTTGATGTACCGTAAGGCATTGTGCCTATCGGTACTACATTGGTCTTCAAGGAAGACATACATGGATGACAAATACCAACTCTTGCCATGTTAGATCCATTTGGATAATGCTTGCTGGAGCAAGCATAAGCTCTTGGAATTATCGCTTTGATATAATCATAATGGTGTATGATTTGATTCAAAACGAAAATAATTCTTGTGTATATAAGGAGGTTAGTGGGAGAGCACTGAAAATGATATTCCCATAAGACAGTCGGTGAAAGCTTGGCTTTCATAGAATTCTCCGTAGAATTCTTGGGAGTAACACCTTTATTCAAGGAATAAAGATCTACTGGGATAGATTAGTTGTTAACACTCTCTGAGAAATTGTACATTTAAAATGTACGTGATTTGGTGTCTCATACGCTTTGAGCATATGGAGTCACAATCAGATCAATCCAAGTGATAGTCACTGGATTGAAGTTAAGAACATCTGTTAGTATCTTAGAGAACTAAAGATGTTGTCTTAAACTATGGAGATGGAGAACTTGAAATGACTGGGATCATTGCTGCAAGTTTCCAAATAGTTAAATACTGCGGTACTATAAAGTTTGAAAAACGGGACAATGAGCTGGAAATGTTCCGAGCAAGATACTGTTGCCGAAGAAACAACAAATGTGGATTATTGCTGCAGCTGAGGCAGCATAGAAGCCATTTGGGTCAATAATAAATCTAATTAGATTAGATAGAGTTCTGTTAGCTACTGAGCTGGGCGTCGGTACAGGCTGAGGAATTAAAGGTCTCATCGACGATCTAGATATATACTTCTATATTCATCTGATTCGTTCGGATCATACATCGTGGCGATTTGATGATCGTATAAATCGCGTCAGACGATGATCACGGAAATCCGCTGACGAAAACTTTTCTCAGCAATTTGAGCAAACCGTACATAGTTCGGGTGTACGACACTTGAGTGACTGGCTATGTACCAAGTGGGAGATTGTTGGATAATATGACCATAGCGTCACTATTTGTACAGATCACGGTGTTGTTGTACAAATTAACTATGTGACAAGGAAATTGCACTCTCATCATTGTGATTAGATAACCATAGATGTATAAATGAAGAGAGGTCCATATGATTAGTTCCTGGATTGAGATGATATGAGACAGTATCAGTCCACGAAGGATTAATCATTAAATATCCCTAGTCGTAGTATTATCGAGACAGGACATCGACAATGCGGAATAGGCTAGTATTGCACTTGTGCGCGTTGTGAGGGCACAACGGCATAGTTCTCATATATTTAAGTATAAGATACTTATGCAAGTGCGATAGGAGGTTGTGTTTCACCGATGGTACGGGAAACAGCTTCGCTCTGGATAGACCCCTCGGAATCACAATCAGTAGACTTTGGTCTTGGTGGTACAGGGCTTTAACCGGTTCTACGTACACCACTTCTGGGTTTATCAGAAAGTCGTAGAGTATTGGGTGTGATGTCAAGACGGAAGTATCACTCCAGTCATAGTGGAGATGATGTCACGCAGGATACGGTATTAGTGCTCTTAAGTGCTGCGCGGCCATCGGGATATTATGACAAGGTCATTTATATCCGATTATAGAGACTAGTTACCAGACATCCGACATGTGCTTCGTACGGGGCAGACACTTATCCAGCCCCAGGCCTAGCACGTGACTATCCGATACTGGACCGATATGCACGATACTTAGTATACTACGCCTGATACAGATCTATATATTCCTGTAAGAATATTTCTGGAGAATTGGGTAGGCATGGCGCTTTGCTAGAAGCCAACATTGTCTTGTGAATCGGTATAACGTAGTACGAGGTACTTACGTGTTCGGATAGTCCGACGACCGTATTTGCTGCCAACATATCCGGAGATCTCATGGGTCGCTTCCCAAAGATTCACCGATGATGTATGACTCGCACTATGATTAATCTGGGATTAATTAGTAGAGAGAGAAGATTAATTTCTAGAGAGAAAAATTAATCTGGGATTAATTGCGGAGATATTTTATCTGGGATAAAATATTAATTAAAGAGAGAGAACGATTAATTTGGAATTAATCGATAAAATAATATATTCGATATATTATAAGAAATTGGATTTCGACGCGGAATTAAAATTAGATTTTAATTCGGGCGAACGAATTAATTTAGAATTAATTCGTTAGCGACGTAAATAGTGATTTCGCTAGGCGTAATCATTTAATTACGACGCGACGGAAAATTCGTTAATTTGGAATTAGCGAACCCGAGCCCGAGATTGATTGCGAGCGCATTCGCATTTCGAATTCGAGCGCGGCACGCAAGTCACATCAAGTGTCAAATCACTAGTCGCGTCAATTGTCAAATCACTTGTCACTTTGAGTGATGTGATATGACATGTTGTCACTTTATTAAAGTGACTTGATGTGATTGAAAAGCATTTTTTGCTTTTGAATTTTGCTTTGGTATTTGATTTTATTTTTGAAAATAAAATAAATATATAAGTAAATCATTTCTTTCTCTCTCCAAGCAAGCCAAATGCGTTTTCTTTCTCTCTCCCTTACGGGACCTAGGGTTTTTTTGAAACCCAAAAATCGGTCTTCTCTCTCTAATGGTCTAGGATCGATTTCTTCACCATTTTTTGGTTTGGTTTCCATCAAAATGAAAAAGATAAGTGCTAGCACACACCTTGGGTTGTACTTAGGTGATAGGGAAACGAATTTATGAGCATGGAATTCTTTTGAAGCTTGAAGCTTGAAGCTTTGAGCTTCCATGGAGGTCTTCAATGGCCGAATTTTCAAGGAGGAAGACGGCCCAAAACCGAGCATGATAGCAGTCCAAGGAGGCCAAAACCGAGCTTGAACAAGGAGGAAAATGGGTTTTGTTCTTCCTAGCATCAAACCAATCAATGTGAGTATGTATTCCGCCTTATTCCTTTGATGTATTCATGCGTTTTTGTGCTTGATTTTGTTTATCTTGGGACCTATATTAGAAACCAACAAATGGTAAGAGGCGTCGAATTAATCTGGATCTTAACCTTTAACTTTTCGTGTAGAATTTCAGTTAACCAGGCACTATCTTCTAAACTCTTCTTCTATTGTTTAAGACATTGGGGACAATGTCTCATTTAGGTTTGGGGGAGGCAATTAGTTGATCAGTATCTTGTTTTTAGTTGTGTTATTTTTATTTTTAGTCCAAAATTTTTCGAAAAAAAAATTTGAAAAATTTTCAAAAATTAAAAAAATATTTTGCGTTTTTGTGTTTTTATTTTGACTAAAAAGTTGAAATTGGAGAGAGATAGATGTGTAAGGAGTTCCAACTCCTTATACGTATTTCAACCCATTTTCAAAACAAGTTAATTTTTGTTTATCTCTTTTTGAATTATTTAATTTCTAAATTCTCCATTAAACTGACTAAAATGGATCTTCATATACTCAATTGGCAAGTATTATCAACATGCATGGTAACATACGGACATGAGCTAAAATTGAAAAGTTTGTAATATGTAGTGCTCTAGTTTAATTGGAGGAAGCATATATGAAAAGCATTGGAGTAAAAAAAATGTCTGAGATCCGAGTTATTAAGTCCGTAGGGGTGTTTTAACATCTGGTTCCCTAAAGCCAACTAGTTTGGGAGTCACTGGCCCAAAGCTCGCTACATGGATCAAGGATGTTGCAAATATATATATATATATCTGAGTTATGAGTAATTAAGTTCGTAGGGGTGTCTTAACACCTGGTGTCCTAAAGCCAACTGGTTTGGGAGCCAGCGACCCAACACTCGCTACATAGATGGAAGATATTGTATATAAATAAAAAATCAAAATCAAAAATCAAAGAAAAAATCAGAAAAATCAGAAAAATTATTCCATTGCTGTAAAAATGTGTGAATTCTTGTAAGACTTTAGGACAAAAATATTATTGTCTTATCAACTGCACTTGTGACTGTTGTGGGCAAAAATGAGTTGATTAATATTTTATTGGCTGTGTATATGGAGATAAGCAAATATAATCGGAGAATTTACTTATTCAGTAATTTAAAAAGAAAGAAAACAACCACTAACTTGGAGTAGAAGTTTCACCTGATTAGTCACTAACTTCTTCATTCTATTTTCTCTTGTCTTTTTGTTTTTGTGTGCATTAGTTTCACTACCTTTTTACTTTTGTAAAATATTTGTGGGTATCATTGCTATAAACCCTCATGAGACTACAACTCGTCCACTATGGATACATAGGGGTTTAAAGGCTTGTTGCATATGCTAAATGCAACTGTGATCCCTACGAAAGTGGCTTAGTTAAATTTTAAGGTTGTTTATGTATTTTATTTTATGTTTTGCTCGAGGACTAGGAAAATGTTAGGTTTGGGGTGTGATGAGTGGTAAATGTATCACTATTTTCCACTAATTTGACCAAATATTTTGTATAGTTTCTTGAGTTTTGTGAATATTTTGATGTGTTTTGTGTTATTTTGTAGATAAATAAAATTTAAGGACATTCTGGAGGTGATTTGGGGCCAAAATAATGAAAAAGAACACAAAAGGGCATTTTGGTCATTTCGCACGTCGCGACGCCTAAGGTGTGCCGATCCATGCTAACGTTCGTCGGGGACACATGTCAGAATCTGAGAAGTTTGACTTTGCTAATGTACGTCATATTTTACTAACTTGCGCCGTGCCACGCGTCAACATCACAGTCGATCTGCTAACGTGCGCCGTGCCACGTGTCATCATCATGTGGTGCCAAAAATCACCATCGCCACGTGTCGACATCTGTCATCCCGTGAGTCAGCCACGTCATCATCCACGTCAGCATAAGACCGAGTCAACCTGCCACGTGTCAGCCACGTCATCATCAACCAATCACAGCGTGCCACGTGTCATAATCCTACGGTGCCGACAATCACTTTCACCATGTGTCGCCACATCAGTGCCACGTCAGCTCAATTATTGACTTATTTATCCGAATTGCCAAGTGGCAGATAAGAATCTGAAATAGACCAATCACACGTTGACACGTCAGCGCATCGCGACGCAAGAAAAATATGCGCGTCACGACGCGGAGGGCTTACCGAGGCCTATAAATAGAGCTCGAAATTTCAGTTTCAGATGTACCATCCTCTCTGAATTTCAGTTTCAGATGTACCTTCCTCTTTGGGTTCCCCTCAAGTTGTACATGAAATGAATCGTGATAATTTAATCGAACATAAATTATCCTCTGATCAGATGGTCATTCGATTTCAATAACCAAGGTTGACATCTAGCAACATTCCAAGGCCCCAAAATGAGAAGGAAATATATATACCCATTCTGTATGCGATTTACATATGATACGGTCATTTGCCTCACTGTATCCCCACCGTTTGACCTAGGGTATGGAAAGTGTCTACCCATATAGTCAAATGTATGATGTTGATAGTGTCATGAATCGTGCTAACCCAAGAATCTCACATGATTCTTCCAATGCGGCCACAGTCTCAAGCACTAATCACATATATCAACCCGTGAACTGGAATACTACTCTTATAAGAGAATATTATCCGAGAGAGTGGCAAAAACTTCATGTGTTTCAACAAATGACCCAATCATACCCTTATGACCGGATCTTTTGAACTGGGGAAGGAGAATGTCAAAGTTATTTGATCCACACATAAGATTGTAAAGACCTCAATTCTAAGGACTAGTCATACAATCGATTCATGAAAGTTCTCAAAGACACATAGGATAAACACTCCATGTGAAAACTTTCGGCGGTCAGTTCGATGGACACGAGAAACTCATGCATCCATGTGATACACCAAGCTGACGGATCTCTGCTAGTAGCCTATGAGATCGGTTACCCCACTTAAAGGTGGATCATATCATCATGCTAGTCTCTCCACTTTATGAACGCCCAGATTATTCACAAAACTATGACTAGGAACGTTTGGGAGTAATGATTCTTATAAGGCTTGGAAGCCATCATCTTATTACTCCAAGGGCTTTATTACAGTGTTTGATGATTCATATAATTTATGTAAGACATTTATAATAAAGATTGTCATTTTATTAATTAATGAAAATATTACAAATACATGTACATATAGCCCATCCAAAAACTGGGTATAGGGCATATCCCTAACAATATCCCACTTGCACTATAGCCAACTAGTATGAATCTGGACACCATACTCTCGGGTGTGCCTATCATGCTTTTGTTGAGTTGGCCATTTAGTCAAAGAATCTGCAAGATTATCTTCTGTGGGTATTTTCTCTATAATAACTTCTTTTCTCTCCACAATATCCCTGATGAGATGAAATCGCCTGAGTACATGGTTGGATTTCTTGTGGACCTTGGTTCCTTTGATTGAGCAATGGCGCCCGTGTTGTCACAGTACATCGTGACACCATTCTTTTTCGCGGGAAGCACTTCCAGCTCTGTGATGAACTTCTTTATCCAGACTGTTTCTTTAGCTGCCTCAGATGCTACAATATACTCGGCTTCAATGGTGTTGTCCGCTGTAGTTGACTACTTTGAGCTTTTTCCAACTGACAGCCCCGCCATTCAAAGTAAACAGATATCCTTTTTGTGATCTGCTGTCATCCTTATCGGTCTGAAAGCTCACATCAGAGTAACCAATGACTTTCATCTCAAAACAATCTCCGTAAGTCAAAAACACATCCTTAGTTCTTCTCAGATACTTGAGGATTGTTTTTACAGCTGCCCAATGTTCCTCACCAGGATTTTCCTGATACCTGCTCGTTATGGTAAGAGCATAAGAGATATCAGGTATTGTACATAGCAAGGCGTACATGATCGATCCTATTACGGTAGATCTTAATGCCGAGGAAGTAGGCTGTTTCTCCCAAATCTTTCATAGAGAAATTTTGAGATAACCATTATTTGGTGGCTTGCATCATGGGAATATCATTCCCGATGATTAATATGTCATCGACATATAATACAAGAAATATAACAGCACTCCCACTACTTTTTCTGTAAACACAAGGCTTGTCTAAATTTTTGATGAAGTCAAATTCTTTGATTGTCTCATAAAATCGTATATGCCAACTTCTGGAGGCTTGTCTAAGTCCATAAATGGATCGTTTAAGCTTGCATACTTTATTATGATCATCCTTAGATGTAAACCCCTCAGGTTGTGTCATATAGAGTTCCTCTACGAGGTTCCCATTAAGGAAATTTGTTTTGACATCCATCTGCCAAATCTCATAATCAAAGTGTGCAGCTAGTGCCAGTAAAATTCGAATGAACTTTATCATTGCAACGGGTGAGAAGGTTTCTTCATAGTCAATTCCTTGGATTTGTCTATAACCTTTCGCCACCAACCTAGCCTTATAGGTTTGGATGTTGCATTCTGCATCAGTTTTACGCTTATAAATCCACTTGCAGCCTATGGGTTTTATTCCTTCAGGTGCATCCACCAAGTCCCAAACTTGATTCTGATACATAGAGTCTATTTCAGATTTCATGGCCTCAAGCCACTTGACTGAATCAATGTCACGCATTGCTTCGTCATAACTGGTGGGATCGTCATTATCAATGACCTGATCATGTTCCTTATCAATATGGAAACCATATCTTTCAGGCTCATATCTTTCCCTACCATACCTTCTAAGTTCATAACCTTGTGGTTGTTCCGTCGCTGCCCTTTTGAGGGGCCCGAGGTTTAGTTCTATGTTAGTTTGTTCTTCTCGTACCTCATCAAGGTCAAGTCTACTCCCGCTATATTTCTTGAGAAGGAATTCATTCTCTAGAAATTTAGCATTTCGTGAGACAAATATTCTTTGTTCATTTAGGACGTAGAACATGTATGCTCTTGAGTTCAAGGCATATCCTAAAAACTTATATTTAACTGCCCTATCATCCAATTTGTTAGTTTGTGTGAGCTTAACATATGCGTCACATCCCCAAACTCTTAGATAACTAAGACTATGACGTTTCCCAGACCATAACTCATATGGTGTTTGACTAACAGTCTTGGAAGGAACTTGGTTTAGTAGTAGTGTTGCAGTTTCTAAAGCAAGACCCCAAAATGAAATAGATAGATCCGTGTCTGACATCATTGATCGGACCATATCTAACAATGTCCGATTTCTCCTTTCAGAGACCCTATTATGCTGTGGAGTTCCCAGAGGATTCCATTCGGAAACAATGCCATTTAATCTCAAGTAATCTTGAAATTCGTCGCTTAAGTATTCACCACCTCGGTCAGAGCTTAGCGACTTAATACTTTTATTAAGCTGGTTTTCTACTTCAACTTTGAAGTCTTTGAATTTCTCAAAGGCTTCATATTTGTACCGCATAAGGTACACATACCCATATCGTGAGTAATCATCGATAAAGGTAATGAAGTAGGAGAATCCACCTCTAGCGGTGACTGACATTGGTCCGCATACATCCGAGTGTATGAGTTCTAATGTCTCCGCTGTACACTGTCCTTTACATTTGAAGGGTAATTTGGTCATTATATACCAGTAAACAATACTCACAAGTTCCATAAGGTTCATATTTGAAGGGTCTTGAAATACCCATCCTTATGTAGCTTAGTTAATCTTGTTTCATTGATATGACCTAAGCGACTGTGCCATAGAAGTGATTCATTGAGATTATTCGAGTTAACGTTGTATATATTAGAGGTTGAACATTCTTTGTTAGTTTGTAAGACATAGATACCATTATTCAAAATACTATCTCCATATTTTATTTCATTGAAATAAATATAACATTCATTACAACTTATTAGGCATGAAAAGCCTTTATTACATAAAGAATAAATTGAAATGATGTTCTTTACTAGAGAAGGCACATAAATACAATCTTCTAAGTCTAAAACTAAACCATTCGGTAAAACTAATGAATAACTCCCCACGCACAATGCAACCAGTTTTGCTCCATTACCCATGCGTAAGTCAACCTCCCCATGACGAAGTCTCCTACTGTTTCTCAGGCCCTTCACATTGTTACACAAATGAGTCCCACAACCGGAGTCAAGCACCCAAGTAGAAGGTTCAGAGTTTTGAGAATATAGTTAAATCATATACAACATACCTGAAGCATTGGGCTTCTTGGTGTGGGCACTGTATTTTTGCATGTAAGTCCCGATGATGAGTCTCACATGGAGACACTACCTCTTTAAAATGTGGAAGTCGCAGGAAATGGACGTCGGAAGGGAAGAGTCAGAAATTGACATCTTATTGGATTTAATTCGCTTGTTTAGCTTCGGGTTTGCTTGTTGGACCTCTGTTTTAAAACACATCCCTAGCCCAAAACCAAAGCCACACGCTCACCTAGCCCAAGCCCATTAAATCACATCCAATAATAATTAAAACATTTAAAACACATGTCAAAAATTAAATTAAATCAAATTAAATTAAATCAAATCCAATTAAATCAAAACAAATCTCAATCTTAAATTAAATAAATCAAATCAAATTTCATAAATCAAATTTCTAATTAAATTTAATCACATGCCTAAACTAAATGAAATCAAATCAAATCCCAATAATCATCTTCCTAACTAAAACAAATTACCTCCCTAATTAAAGATATCTTTTCCTTATGATACGTAAATTAAATATTCCCCCCATTATTACAATATTCTTTCCCTACCTATACAAGGATAACCCCAATCCTCTCCTATAAAAGAAAACACAAGCCAAACCCTTGGAGGCTAGCTCATTCACGCCCATCCTCTCTCTCCTTAGAACCACTCACACATATCCTCTCTTTTAGACACTCCTCACGGCTCACCAAAAAAATCACATGTCAATAAACCTTCAAAACTTTCACACTCTCAACAACAACAAAATAAAAAAATCACCAAAAGCACAAACCCTTCACGCATATAGCCCATTAATGCAACACATGCCCTTGACTCCTCACGGCACCCACTGAACGCACCACGTCTCCCCTCACCCACGCTGCAACACACTCACATTAACTGCCCATCACTCACGCCACAACCTTAAACTGCCCTCACCTCACTTCACGCAACACCTCACCTCACTTCACGCAACACCTCACCCCACTTAATCAGCCGCACCTTCATTACGCCAACAAGCCACTCATCACAGCCTCACGCACACACTCACGTCCTCAGCACTTGGCAGCACACAGTCCACTCATCACAACCTCACGCACACACTCACTCACCATATAACCCTCACTCATTCAACTCCCTCATTAAACATCCCTCAAACACACGTGCACTGACCAAACTCACACACATAACCCTCACGCACACACTGCCACTCACAACCCTTACGCACCAACACACTAACCGAACTCACACACGCACAGTCCCTGAAATCTGCACCTGAAACCACTGAAAAATAGCCCATTTTCACCGAAAGCAGTCCCTGAAAAACTGTACTTTTAAACCCACAAACCGGTCCAGAAAATCTGTACATCCACCGTATAAAACATAGTAAAACAGCAGCACAAAACAGCGAGGCAACGAAGGAAAATGGCAAACCAGTAAATCAGAAAAGTTGTGGAGCACCAACCCTTCCGACGGCCGTGTAATGCACTTCCAAGAGACAACTTAAGAGGTTAGACCTGAGGGCACCCTTTTATTTATTATCCTTTATTTTAAGTTATTTTATTACTTAATTTCGCATGAGTATTATGGATTGGTGCATGATGTGATTTCCGGATGAACGGAATATGTGTTCTCTCTTTTGGTATATCAGATGGAAACCCGGATGTAAATTCCGTAGCCGAATCCGAATGGACGGTATTGCGGTTTGCACTCGGGATACAATGCCACGTACCACTTAAGAGACACACATATTTCGTTTCATCCAACCTTGTGTTCAAGCATGATTTAGTCTAATAAGTTATTTATTTTTAAGCATGATTATGATATTTATTTATGCATGATTTAGTTATTTTTCTTTTGCAATAGTAATTTAATTTACGTTTATGTTTAGGATGTTATTTATTCTTTGTGTTTGATAATTCAACATGCTTATTGTGTGATATTGTATGCTTGCCATTATAATGACTTACTTTTAAAGCATGCAAACTTAGATATATGATTTACTTTGGTGAATGCGAACTAGATTTAAGTTACTCTTGAGCATATATGTTGCGTAGATTCAGTTAAGTTATTGTACATATCATTTCATTATAAGTGGCATAAGTAAGAGACCATTCCGAACCCAACGGTTTGAGGTATTCCCTTGCGAGGGGTGAGTGCGGCCTTAAATCATTTTCCCGGTTCACACCGGGTGGCGACTCCATGTTATTTCTCCGGTTTATTTCCCCCACGAGCTATTTCGTACTCCCGACTAGGTCGCGAGTGCGCAGCGGAAAATTAAAAAATTATGATGTCGCTATCCCTTTTCCCAATAACCATTTGTTTTGATTATTCTACAAGCCTTGGCATGTTACTATATATTCTAAGCATAAAAAATAATAAAACATGCAAAGAACATAAACCTAAACATTCTAACTATCATAAGAACTCTAATTAAAATAAAGAAAGAAAAAGACTTACTTAAACCGAAGACTCCTCCAGTCCTCCCTCTAATCTACAAGCTTTTCTCGAACTCAACAAGCCCTTCCAAGTTCCAAAGAGGCACCCAAGTGTTCTCCCTCCAAAGGTGCACACACCAAAGCCAAAACACAACGGCAAGACTACGCCTTGAGTGCACGGGTATTTTGCCCTTGGTGCTAGCCTAGACAAATACCTCAAAACTTTTAACTTGAGATTCCTTTAGTCAATTAGACATAAGGATCCTCAAAATCAGTGTAAAAATGATCCTTAAAACTTTATATAAACCCAAGATATGAAAGGTTTTTTTGGTGTAAAAAATTGTAAAGAATTCTTTGGGTTTATATATGTGCTCTAAAGACAACAAAAACTAATTAAGAATCCGATCTGGGATAAATGCTAATTAAATCTTAGCCATTGGATCTTAATACAGTGGTTTAATGAGATTATAAAACCCTAATAAGAGTTTGGGCCGAATTGGAATTCAAAACAAATAAATAAAATAAAATAAAAATGTAGATTTTTTTATTATTTATTTATTTTCTTATTCATTTTTCCAATTTCCAAAGTGCCCCTATCGTCATTCACCAATACCTAAGCCACTTTGGAACCTCATAAATGATATGTTCAATAATTAAACACATTGAACCATTTATGAACAATTCCTACAGCAATCATATATGCTGTTAAATTTGTACTGTGCACTGTTAACCATTGATTTCGACTTTGTTGTGTGTGACCTTTTGGGTTCCCCTCAAGTTGGACATGAAATGAATCGTGATAATTTAATCGAACATAAATTATCCTCCGATCAGATGGTCATTCGATTTCAATGACCAAGGTTGACATCTAGCAACATGCCAAGGCCCCCAAATGAGAAGGAAAGATATATACCCATTATGTATGCGATTTACATATGATACGGTCCATCGCTTCACTGTATCCCCACCGTTTGTCCTAGGGTATGGAAAGTGTCTACCCATATAGTCAAAGATATGATGTTGATAGTGTCAAGAATCGTGCTAACCCAAGAATCTCACATGATTCTTCTGCTGCGGCCACAGTCTCAAGCACTTATCACATATATCAACCCGCGAACTGGAATGCTACTCTTATAAGAAAATATTGTCCGAGAGAGTAGCGAGTCTCTATTGTATCTTTACAAACTTCATGTGTTTCAACAAATGACCCAATCATACCTTTATGACCAGATCTTTTGAACCGGTGAAGGAGAATGTCAAAGTTATTTGATCCACACATAAGATTGTAAAGACCTCAAGTCTAAGGACTAGTCATACAATCGATACATGAAAGTTCTCACAGACACATGGGATAAACACTCCATGTGAAAACTTTCGGCGGTCAGTTCGATGGACACGACCAACTCATGCATCCATGTGATACACCAAGCGGACGGATCTCTGCTAGTAGCCTATGAGATCGGCTACCCCACTTAAGGGTGGATCATATCATCATGCTAGTCTCTCCGCTTTGTGAACGCGCAGATTATTCATAAAACTATGACTATGAACGTTTGAGAGTATTGATTCTCATAATGCATGGAAGCCATCATCTTATTACTCCAATGGCTTTATTACAATTTTTGATGATTCATATAATTTATGTAAGACACTTATAATAAAGATTGTCATTTTATTAATTAAAGAAAATATTACAAATACATGTACATATAGCCCATCCACAAGTTGGATATAGGGCATATCCCTAACAATTATAATAGACATTTATTAAACTATTTCATGAACCAATTTGTGATGTACGAACAACTTACTGACTTGAAATAAATACTTTTACCTCATATAAATAACATAATATATATTTAGACTTGACTTACATCGACATACATGCATTCTATCTTAGTGCGGACAACAAACTTGGCATGACAGACCCATACTCGAGTGACTGTAGTAAACTCAATTCCTCGAACCCAAGCTCTTGTTCAGCTATGGCTCACCAGATAAAGCTACTTGTAAAATAAATTGTGGAATTGGGGGGGTCAGATCGTTTGAACGATCTGGTGAGTGGATACCAAAAATAACGTAATCAAATAAATGTCCATATGTATAAACTCATCAAAATCAACAAGCGACCATTACACGAATCGCGAGCAAAGACCGGGCAATGTCCGAACAAAACTGTGTCGATAGAGGGTAGTGGGCCGACCATTTTTATATGGTCCAGACACCATAACAAGTGCCCCAGTAGAGCCGGAATGAAACAAGTGCCCTGATAGAGCCCGAACAAAACAAACGCCCCAATAGAGCCGGAATGGAATATATACAAGCGTCACAGAGGGTCAAAATCATTAAAATATTAAGCATTGTGACGAAAATATATTTTCGAGCGTCTCGACGAAAATAGAGTTTTACGGTTTAAAACATCAAAAATATTTTTGAGCGTCGAGATGGAATCATAGAATCATAAACTTATTGAAAAACATGTATCTGAAATCTTTTCTTTTAAAACACTTATAAACGTAACTTCAAATCACATAATTTAATCAAAAATCATAATATAATAAAAACATAAATATCCACTCATAGAGTTTGATGATTTTCCAAAAACTCGCTATGAAATTGTTAATGTTGTGACCTCCTGTCACTAACATATAGTAAATCGAACTCATTAAATAGGCATGATAAAATAATTCTTAAACAATAACTAGGCTATACAACGCATGAAATCCCAAATTCACTAAAATTCAGGGTACTAAGGTTAGCCAAGGATTTTATGGACCTAGATTCAGAGTTAGGGAAGTGCGGTAGCGAAATTTCAATTTCTGCCTAATCGTTAAAATCATATGCTCAATGGTTAACTTCGAAAACTCACTACAACTAATTTGGATGGAATTCAAGGCTACAATTTTATAAAATGGACCTTAAAATGTCAATTTTGACGGATCTCGGTTTGCGATTTCGGAAACTCAAGTTCTATACCGAAATTCAGGGGTTGTTCAGGAAAAAACTGGGTACAGTGGCAACATGTCTTTCAACTTCAAAATTTCAGATTGGCTTCATCCTAAGTCTAAAAATTCTGATAATTTGATATGATATTCTATTATATCTTTATTTTACTCAGAATTTTAGGGTTTATCATATAGACATCAAAAAATCAAGTTACATTATGTTTATTACGACCTGTCTAAAATGTGACTTCAATAAAGCTTATTACCCAACATACAAATTTCACCACTCTCTTAACTTTATTTAATTTGGCCATTACTACCAAATTTTCTAGCACATTAAACACATATTATCATATATAAAAATTAATTAATTTCCTAATCTTATTAAGGTCATCATTTTATCGAATACTTGGTGTAAGTTATGGATACATATTACATTTAATACAAACTCTACTTATTCTTCCTTCTTGGGCACTACTAATACACTTCAGCATCCATCAAGCCTTCATCAAACAACCAAAATAGCCCCCATCTTACCCCCATATTGCCGAACTCATCATCCATCACAAGCCACCATTTCACAGTTTCTAATACACTAAATCTCCACCAACAACACTTCTTAGAACATCCACCACCTAATTTTACACATCAGCATTCAATTAAGGATTCCCCCTCTCTAACCAACATCTAGGGTTTTTCAATTTAGACATAACTCAATATAATCATCTTCCTAAATCAATAATCATCTTAATATAACTATATGCACAGCAATGACAATAAAAAACTTTCACCAAATCAAAACTTAATTTTTAGAGATTTGGGTAAAATTTTCTCACCTTAAATCATTTTGATTTCTTACTCAAGTGGCTTCTTAACCTTCAATTTAGTCCTAACTATTTGCTTTATGCTTGGTCAAGCTATTGGGATTTATATCCCAGAGCTTCATGTATTGTAAACGGATTTGATTATTGTAATAATAATAAATACATTATTCATTTTATCAAAGTTGTTTGATTTATATCGCATATTGTCCAATTGTCTTGTTTACCTTGATTACTCTTGTACCTTCAGACTTAGTGTATGTTTGATGCACAAAAAGATTTAAGTCTGGAGTTAGTAATCTAAATATTCCATAGAGAGCAAACAAATATGGTACTTTGTTTGTGGTTTATCTATAGCTGCGGTCCATTCTATATTTGTTTGACGACCTTGATCCGGGATCGTTCATGTAGTGACATGGGAATGGAGGCACCTTGTATGATGAGATTATTTAGGATTGGACTCAAATAAATATGAATTTCTTTTAATATCTATTAACCGAAGAAATATATTTTATCTAATAGATAGTCATTGTAGGAGTGAAGTGGGGTTTATCACTATGCCTATGATCCTCGACGACCACGACACTGTTGGGCTCGCATCTCGTAGAGAGTACAAATTAGCCCACGGGGGACTAAATCGGAGAATAAATGAGTCACCACCCAGTGTGAACTGGAAAAGATTTAAGGCCGCACTCACCCCTCACAAGGAAAGACCTCAAACCGTTGGGTTTGGAATGGTCTCTTACTTATGCCAGTATAATGGACGGGTTCACACAATGGTATAGCCAAGTCTTATGCAGTTCATTCAATGTAATTCAAATAAACACAAATTTTCACACCCATAAATATTAATAATCACAATAACATAGTTCCAAAAGCATATTAAATTAAGAAATGCGATAATGAAAATTATATAATAAACAATCAAAAGCAGGAAAAAAGCGTCAATAATAAATGTAGATAATTAATCACACGCACATAATGTAAAATGTATAACTAAAGAGGTAAAAATACATAAATTATAAAGAAAAAGGTAGACACATGTATGAGTATTTCCCGAGTGGCACGTGGAGTTGTATCCCAAGTACAAACCACACTACCGTCCATTCAGATTCGGTTACGAAATTTACGTCCGGGTTTCCATCCGATATACCGCAAGGGATAATAACACACATAATCATCAACGCAATGTAAACGGGCATAAAACAATAACCATGCATATGCACATAATTATCAACATGAAAAACATAAACAAAAAAAAGGCAAAAAAATAAAATAATAATTAAAGCGAATAAATAGAAAAAAAAAGATAACACTAAATAGATAAAAAAAATAAATAACAAAATGCCGAAGAAAGAAAAGAATGTGACCAGAAATTTGGCCGTCTTTGATGTAGGACTTCGCATACCCGGTTGGACATATTTTACGTCCAGCCAGGCGTACAGTGTCCAGAACTATAGAAATAAATATGGTAAGGGTGCCCTCAGGTCTTACATTTTAAGTTTCTTTCTCGGAAGTGCGTTAGGCCGTCACCGAAAGGATCGTTGGTTCACTATTTCTACTTTTTGTTTGCTATTTGCTGTTTTATTTTGGTTGCTGTTTTGGTTGTTTTTGGCTGTTTTTTGGTTATTTTTTTGCTGCTATTTTTGGTGATTGGTTTGCTGTTTCTAGTTGTTTTTGGTGATTGGGATGCTATTTCTTGTTGTTTTCGGTGATTGGGATGCTATTTCTTATTGTTTTCAGTGATTGGGCTGGTTGTTTTCTGGTTGTTTTTGGTGATTTGGCTGGTTGTTTTCGGTGATTTGGCTGGTTGTTTTCTGGTTGTTTTTGGTGATTGGGATGCTATTTCTTGTTGTTTTTGGTGATTGGGATGCTATTTCTTGTTGTTTTTGGTGATTGGGATGCTGTTTCTTGTTGTTTTTGGTGATTGGGATGCTGTTTCTTGTTGTTTTCGGTGATTGGGATGCTGTTTCTTATTGTTTTCAGTGATTGGGCTGGTTGTTTTCTGGTTGTTTTTGGTGATTTGGCTGGTTGTTTTCTAGTTGCTTTCATTGATTTGGCTGGTTGTTTTCGGTGATTTGGTTGGTTGTTTTTGTCTCAGTTTGAGGTTGTTTTGGTGGCTTTGGTTTCATGGTTTCTGGTTGTTTTTAGGGGCTTTGGTTTTTCGGTTATTGGTTGTTTGTTGGTGGCTTTGTTTTTTCGGTGGTTGCTTGTTTTTTTTTCTAGGGTTGTCATTCAAAGAAGAAGAAGAGAGAGACCTAGGGTTGATGTTCAAGGTCTTTTCTTTGTGTTTCGAGCCGTCCAAGTCCCTCAAATAAGTTGATTTTAGGTCCATTTTATAATGATTTGAAGGGATCTCCAAATAAGTAAATAAAATCATGGAAATTTGGGAGATATATTATCAAATTATTTTGGGAATAAAATATCATAAATATGGTGATGAGGATATCTCAAATCTTGTTAATTGGTAAGGATGGGATTTCAAATCTTGTTAAATTGGAAAGTGTTGATGAGGAGATTTGGCCATGTGGATTGCATTGGGTTTTGGGAGTGTGGATGGATTGCATGGGCTTTGGGCCGTGTGAATGGGCCAAAGTTGAAGGGTGCAAGTGCGTGTCTGAAGCTCTGGTTTGAAGCAGTGGCTGACAGAGTGAATCTGAGGCTGGCTAGTGAGTACGAATCTGATGATGGGCTAATTTTGGAGGTTTTCTTTCCTTCCGGCATTCATTTTTCGCAACTTCTGTAACTTTTCAGGTAGTGCCTCCATACTAGGCTCATCATTAGGCTCATACAAAAATACAGTTTCTACAGTCGCCCCCACTTTGATGGGGCTTGTGCAGTGTGTGACAGTGACAACCCTATCAAAGTCATGCATGCATTTTTACTTACCTGGTTCGTCGGCCGTTGCCGGACTTACCTGTTGTTTCGCTACTTTTGCGAGATGCTTCGATCTCTGGGATTTATTCCTAACCTGAGTTGAGTTGCTGGCAAGGTGCTTCGACCCATGGGATTCATTCCCAAACTATACTGGGTGTGAGATGCTTTAAGAAACTTTGACCTCTGGGATTCATTCCCGAATTGAGTTGAGTTGATGGCAAGGTGCTTCGACCCCTATGATTCATTCTCGAACCATGCTGGGTGTGAGATGCTTCGATCTCTGAGGCACTTCAACCTCTGGGATTCATTCCCAAACTGAGTTGAGTTGATGGCGAGGTGCTTTGACCCCTGAGATTCATTTCCGAACCATGCTGGGTGTGAGATGCTTCAATCTCTGAGGCACTTCGACCTTTGGGATTCATTCCCGAACTGAGTTGAGTTTATGGCGAGGTGCTTTGACCCTTGGGATTCATTCCTGAACCATGCTGGGTGTGAGATGCTTCGATCCCTAGGCATTTCAACCTCTGGGATTCATTCCCAAACTGACTTGAGTTGATGGCGAGGTGTTTCAACTCCGGGGATTCATTCCCGAACCATGCTTTTGTGAGATGTTTCGATCTCTGAGGCACTTCGACCTCTGGGATTCATTCCTGAACTGATTTGAGTTGATGGCGAGGTGTTTCGACCCTTGTGATTCATTCTCGAACCATGCTGGGTGTGAGATACTTCGATCTCCGAGGCGCTTCAACCTCTGAGATTCATTCCCGAACTGAGTTGAGTTGATGGCGATGTGCTTTGACCCCTTGGATTCATTCCTCGAACCATACTGGGTGTGAGATGCTTTGATCTCTAGGAGTCATTCCCGAACTGAATGGGTGGTAGCGTTTTGGTCCTTATGTGTGACTCTTCGATCCACTGGGGAGTTGTTTCTATGATGATGAGCTGTTTCGACCTCTGGGATTAATTCCCAAACTATGCTGATTTTGAAGGCTTCGACCATTGGGGTTCCTTCCTGACCTGTCAAACTGATGGTGGTGAGGCACTTCGCCCCTGATCCATCCTCATTCTCGTGGCTCTTTGCTCATCCTCATTTCTGGTTTTTCTCCATTCTCAGAGTTCCTCTCCATTACAGAGTTCTTCATCCTCATTTCTGAGGTTGCTCTCCATTCATGGAGTTGCTCGTCCTCGCCGCTTTTCTTTTTCTTCAAAGCCAGCGAACACAAAACAAAAATTGTGTATATGTGATGTGTATGCATGTATGCATGGATGCATTCCCTATTACAATGGGTTTCTTTGTCCTATTTGCTTGATGTCATCCTTGATTAGGCATTCCTTGCACTAGAAGGTTTTCCTTCACCCCTTTAGGGATCCTCTTGGCCTTTGGTACCCTTTTCCTATACAAATCCTTGGTCGCCCCATTGGCCTGCTTACAGTTTCCTTCTGCCAATTCTCCTCTGGTGATTTCTTAGTTCTCTTTGGTCTCATGGCTCAAAGTCCCGTTGTGTCCCTTGTTCGCGGGGTGGTAGACTGGTCATCCCCGGACCTGGCTCAACTTTCTGCTCTCCGCTATGAAAAAGATATTGCCTTGTGCTTTGTCCATTGAGTTACAAGCCCTTCTACCTTGCAAGCCAGTTTCTTGGGAGTCCATTTGTCTTGCAGGTTCGTCATATGTTTTTCCTAAGCTGTCCTTTCGGATTTTGAACTTAGCGGATTGCTCTATCTTTCCTGAGACGCCTTTTCAGGTTTTCGACTCAGCGAACTAAAAAAAATTTCTTTTTCTTTTCTTTTTTGTTTTTTTTTTTCAGATTTGTCCTCATTCTCGAGGCTCTTCACTCGTCCTCATTCCCGAGGTTGTTCTTCATTCTTGGAGTTCTTCTCCTAGATCTCCTGACCTTAGTCTAGCATCTAAGAAATAAAAGACGTGATTTGTAATTACTTGACTCTAACCTTTCCCGGTTAGCTGGAATTAATGCAATCTATGAACATCTTGAACATTTGTTTGAATAAAGGCATTTGCATTACTTCTTAGTACATATATAGGAAATAAACTGCATTGCAAGGGTACCTCTGTCGCTAAATGTTCCTCATGGATTTTACAATTAGCCATTTTTCTTGCTCACTCATGCTCTATATTTTGCTTGGGCTGTCCTTTGCGAATTTTCAACCCAACGAGTCTTTCTCTCTTCTTCTTTTTTTTTCTTATCTTTTTTTCTTCTTTTTTTTATGCAAAGTATTGTTTCAGCCTGTCCACGTTGATGGGCTCGGTGAACTCGTTCCCTTCCAAATCTGACAGTCTCATTGCCCAATTCCCCATCACCTTATTGACTAGGTAGAGCCCTTCCCAATTGGGCCTGAAATTTCCCATTGGGTCCATTATCAGTGGTTTCGACTGCTTGAGCACTAGATCACCTTCTCTGATCTTGGTGGGATGCACCTTCTTGTTCAATGCCCTGGCCAACCTTTTCTGGTATAGCTGCATGTGGTACAAGGCCTTTATCCTTTTCTCATCGAGTAATGCTAGCTGTTCGAACCTCTGCAAGCCATATTCCTACTCAGGCAATCCTTCCTCTGCTAGTACCCGTATTGACTATATCATCATCGCCCCCAGCGCTTCGGGTTCTATGGCCAAATACAACACCAAGGGTTTTCTCGGCCTTGGAGGTTTCATGACGGGTGGTTTAACCAAATATTCTTTAATTTTGTCAAAATCTTCTTTACATTGCCTATTCCACTCCACAGGCTGGTCCTTCCTCAATAGCTTAAATATGGGCTCACATACTAATGTTAGCTTGGCAATGAATTGACTGAAATATTGGATTTTCCCGAGAAAAGCTCTAAATTTTTTTTTCGGTGTGGGCATCTCGGTAATTGCCTTTATCTTTTCAAGGTCCACTTCTATCCCTCAATTTCCTACCGTATGCCTTAACAACTTTCCGGATGTTATCCCAAACACACACTTCTTGGGGTTGAGTCGGAGGTTGTACTTATCGACTCTTTGAAGGAATTTCTCCAACGCTTCTATATGTCCGGCCTTGTCTCTAATTTAATCATCATGTCATCCACGTATACCTCAATCTCCTTATGCATATAGTGGCCATTCGTTGATAAGTGGATCCCACATTCTTAAGTCCAAACGACATCACCTTGTAACAATATGTCCCCCACTCAGTGAAGAAGGCAGTCTTATGCTTGTCTTCTTCGGCCATGAAGACCTGGTTATATCATGAGAATCCATCCGCGAATGAGTACATAGCAGATAAAGTCACGCTATCAACCAACACGTCTATATGAGGTATAGGAAAATCATCTTTTGGGCAAGCTTTGTTGAGGTCGCTATAATCCACGCACATTCTGACCTTTCCATCCTTCTTCGGTACCGACACAATATTGTCTAACCACTCGGAGTACTTCACCACCTCTAAGAACCCCACATCTATCTACTTATTGACTTCCTCCCTAACCTTTTCGGCCCACTCTGGCCTCATTATTCGGAGCTTGTGCTTTACTTGTCTCATGTTCGGATAAGTTGGTATCATGTGCTGCGTAATACCTCAGTCTACTCCTGTCATGTCTTCATAGGACCAGACGAATACTTTTACATATTTTATTAATATTCTCTCTAATTATTTCCACTCATCAGAGGTAACCTCACTTGCAATTGAAATTTCCTTGGGGTTTTCATATGTTACAAGATTAAATGCATTTGTCATTGTTGAGTTAATGTCAAATATGCTCAATGCATACATGTTATGATGCAAACTAACAGGAAAACACTCAAACAAATAAGCAAAATCAATGTCTTTATTATTAATAAATGCAAGACTATAATCAAATAAGTCAGGAAAATAAACATATTCATCATTTGCAGCCTTGTCTTCTTCCGTCTTCTTGCTTTCTTCGAGCGTCAGATTCTCCAACTTGTTAGTGTCCTACACATGCCACAAGATCACTAAGATTGATTTGTGTGTGAATTATTCAATAAAGTTTATGGAAAAACTTACATTGAACGGTTGAGATTTTTCAAAAATTCCTTGGATGATGGAAGCTCCAAGCTTGTAGATGAGTTCTAAACTCTTGGGTGTGTTTCCCTATCACCTTAATCAACTCTTGAAAGTGCTAGCTTGAAGAATTTTTGCACCAAAAATTCAAGAAGAATAGGGAGAGGTTCGGCCAAGCTAAGGAGAAAGAGAGAAGTTTCTGTGTTTTTTTTACTTGTGTTTCCAAAACCAAGTTGTTGTGTGTTATTGTTTTTCAAAAACGAGGTTGGTTAAAAGTAAGTGGTTTTGTGTATTAAAGAAACCAATTACTTTTGCCAACTACCACCATCACCTTTGACAAGTGATGTGAGTGAAGTGGGTCCCACCACTTTAAATTCAAAATTCAAGTTGGCTCACACAACTAGACTTTGGGTCCGAGTTCGTTTAATCCGACTAAACAAATTTTCCGTCGCTAAATAATTAAATTCAATTTAATTAAATAATGATGCCTCGTAAAATAATTACGAAAGTCGCTTACGAATTAATTCATTCACTTGAATTAAAATCCAATTTTAATTTCGTATTGAAATCCAATTTCAATTAATATATCTGATATATTATTTTAGCCCAAATAAATAAATTAAATAGAAAAATCCAATTTAACTATTAAATTTATTTCACCGATTAATTCTAAATTAATCGCATTCTCTCTTCTATATGAATTTAATCTTAGATTAATTCTTGCCGCAATTAATCCCAGATTAATTTTCTCTCTCATAATTAATCCAAGATTAATTCTATTCGAGTCAAATGTCATTGGTGAATCTTTGGGAAGTGACCCAATAGATTCCTAGATATTTTGGCAATAAATTCGGTTTTCGGACTATCCAACACGTGCGTACCCCTTACCATATTCTCACCGATTTACAAGACATGGTTGGCTTCTAGCAAAGCACCGTGCCTACCGAATTCTCTAGAAATATCCACAGAGGAATATTATATGTATCAGGCATAGTAATACTAATGTAATGCGTAATACGATCCAGTATTTGATGTCACATGTTAGGCCTAGGGCTGGCTCTGTGTCTACCCCATACGAAGCATATATTGGATCACGAGTAACTAGTCTCTGTATTCGGAAAGTCATGACCTAGTCATACTTTCCCAATAGCTGGAGCTTTTAAGACCATCATCACCGTATGACTGAAGTGATACTCCCATCTTGACATCACATCCAATACACTACGATTCTCAGTAAACCCAGTACAGGCATACACATAACCTGTTAATGCTCTGCATGACCAATACCAAAGTAAACTGATTGTCGCAAGTACTAGCGATATAAGTCTTAGGTTAAAGATCACATACACCTACCCTGATTCGGATTCCCATAGACACATAGTCATACTACCAATGGGATTCTGAGGGGTCTATCGAGAGTGAATTGTTCCCGGTCCAACGGCTAACAGAACCTCTTATCACACTTGCATAAGTATTAAATACTTAAACATATGAGAACTATGTCGTTAAGCGTCCATAACGCGCATAAGTGCAATACAAGTCTATTGCGCTTTATCGATGTCTAATCTCGATAATACTACGACTAGGGATATTTAATGATTAAATCGTTCGTGGATTAATACTGTCTCAAATATTATTAATCCAATTTAACCATATGGACTTTTATCATTATATATATATCCAAGTAATCCAATTACAATAATGATAAAATAGCAATTTCCTTTTGTCACATAGTTAATTTGTACAAAAACACAATGTTTATTACAAATAGTGATTTTATGGTTCATAATTGTCCAACAATCTCCCACTAGGCTCATAGCCAATCACTCAAGTATCTAACATCTGAACTATGTACATGTCGTTCAAACTTTTGCTAAGAAATATCCTTCGTCAGCGGATCTACAATGTTGTCATCTGATGTGATCTTCTCGATCTTCACATCACCATGATGTATGAGCTCACGAATCAGATGAAACCGTCAAAGTACATGTTTGGATCGTTGATGAGACCGCGGTTCCTTAGCTTGTGTTATAGCCCCGTTATTGTCACAATACAAAGGTACGGGCTCAGCTGCTAACAGAACTACTCCAAATCCAATTAGGAATTTACGGATACAAACTGCTTCTTTTGCTGCCTCAGCTGTAACAATATATTCCGCTTCTGTTGTTGAATCGGCAATAGTCTCTTGCTTGGATGATTTCCAGCTCACTATTCTGTTGTTCAAACAAAATATGTACCCAGATTACGACTTATAGTCGCATTTATCGGTTTGCAAACCTGCATCGGCGTACCCATTCGCCTCAAGTTCTCCTTCTCCATAGACTAAGAAAGCATCCTTAGTTCGTCTAAGATACTTAAAGGATGTTCTTTACAGCAATCCAGTGACCATCACCTAGATCGGCCTGATAGCGACTACGCATGCTCAAAGTATATGAGACATCCGGTTGTGTACATATCATGGCATACATGATCGATCCGACTGCTGAAGAATACGAGATCTGACTCATTGCATCTCTTTCATTTTTAGTTTTATGACACATGTCCTTAGATAGAGAGACGTCATGCGACACCGGAAGCAGCCCCCTCTATGACTGATCCATGTTGAATCTCTTCAACACTTTGTCAATGTACGAGCTCTGGGAGAGTCTAAGCAAATTTCTAGATCTATCCCAGTATATCCTTATTCCCAGAATAAAGGCTGCTTCTCCTAGGTCTTTAATGGAGAATTTTAATGAAAACCAAGCTTTCACCGATTGTAGCATGGGAATGTCATTGCCTAAAAGCAATATATCATCAACGTATAGGACAGTGAATGTCAGTGCGCTCCCACTAACCTTCTTATATACACAAGAATCATCTTCATTTTGAATGAAACCATATTCTTTTATGATCTCATTAAAATGTTGGTTCCAAGAATGTGTTGCTTGCTTTAATCCATAAATGGATCGTTTTAACTTCCAAACCTTGTTTGCATGTCTTGGTACGAAAAAATCATCAGGTTGTTGCATATAAACATCCTCCAAAAGGTTTATGTTAAGGAAGGCGGTTTTGACGTCCATCTGCCATATTTCATAATCGAAATATGCAGCTATATCAAGCATTATCCGAATGGATTTAATCATGGCAACTGGTGAAAATGTTTCGTCGTAATCAACACCATTTCGTTGACGATACCCTTTCGCTACAAGCCTAGCTTTGTCTGTTTGTATGTTTCCATCCATGTATGTCTTCTTCTTGAAGACCCATTTACAACCTATAGGCTTAATGTCTTCTGGTGCATCAACCAGTGTCCAAACTTGGTTGGTATACATGGAATCCATTTCAAACTTCATGGCATCATGCCATAAAGCGGAGTCGATACCTTGTATCACTTCCTCATACTTAGCCGGTTCATCTTCCTCAATAAGATTAATATCTACATGAGGTGAGATCAGAAACCCATACCTCTCAGGTTATTTTCTGACTTTCTCCGACCTACGCAGTTCTCGTGTATTAAAAGATTATGGAATAGTCTCATCCCTGATGGACTCTTCATGTTCCGTGAGGGGGTTAGTGCTAGGAACAATATCACTATGATTTTCATCGAGTTCTACTTTCCTCCCACTTGCCACTGCATTCATGAATTCCTTTTCTAGGAAAACCGCATGGAGAGCAACAAATATTTTGTTCTCTTTTGGGTTGTAGAAGTAATATCATTTGGTTTCCCTAAGATAACCTGCAAATAGGCACTTATCTGATTTGGGTTCTAATTTGGTACTTTCCAAATGTTTAACGTATGCCTAGCATCCCCAAATCTTCAGGAATGAGAAACCTGATTTCTTTCATGTCCATATTTCATATAGAGTCTGTGCAACAGACTTTGACAGAACTTTATGCAAAATAAGTATTGCATTGTTTCATGCGTATCCCTATAAGGAAATTGGTAGCTCAGTACGACTCATCATTGACCTTACCATGTCAAACAAAGTTTGGTTTCTCCGTTCGGACACACCGTTCAATTGAGGTGTTCCGGGAGCAGTCCACTGTGAAAGAATACCATATTCTTTTAAGTAATGTTGAAACTCATTGCTCAAGTATTCTCCACCGCGGTCCGACCGTAATGTTTTAATATTTTTGCCCGTCTATTTTTCTATTTCGTCTCGAAACTCTTTGAATTTCTCAAAAGTTTCCGATTTGTGTTTTATAAGATACACATAACCATAATGCGATGCTTCATCCGTAAAGGTTTCAAAGTATTTATATCCACCTCTAGCCTGGCTAAACATGGGCCCGCATACGTCATTATGAACTAGGGCTAATAGTTCGGTGGCACGTACATCTTTACCGCTAAAAGGTGTTTTAGGCATTTTGCCTAGTAAACAAGATTCAAAGACATCATATGAATTAGGATCAAATCCATCCAAGTATCCATACTTCGAAAGTGTGGATATACGAGTCTTTTTGATGTGTCTCAAACGAAAATGCCACAGATAAGTTTCAGTTGTTTTACTCATTTTGAGACTTTTGTTTGTCATGTTATATGTTTGAGATTCATTTATATTCAAAATATAAAGACCATTATTCACATTTGTTGTACATATCAAAACATCATCTTTATATACAAAAAAAACCCAGTGTTCCGGAATACAAAAGTATACCCGCATCGGGTTAAACAAGATACATAGATCATATTCCTAGTCAAACTAGGTACAAATTAACAGTCTCCTAAATTAAGTACATGCCCCGAGGGAAGATTCAAAATATAGGTGCCAACGGCCAAAATAGCGACTATAGTCTCATTTTCGACTAGGAGGTCGATTTCTCCTGAAGCCAGTCTCCTGCTAATTGCAGATCCTACACATCAGTACATATATGAGTACCACATCAAGAATCAAATATCTAATTTTTAAAACCAGTAGTGGACATGTTTATTTCAATAACATACATACCTGAGGCTGGTGCCTTGCCCGCCCTCCCTTCCTTTAAGTCCGCCTGGTACTTACGGCAGTCACGCTTCCAGTGACCCTGTTTGCCATATTGTAGGCAGACGTCCTAGGATATGTCCTTCGTCTTCCTAGAAGATTATGATGATTTACCCTTGCCCTTCTTTTTCTTCTTCTTCACACCCTCAGAAGCCTTCGGCCAAGCCTTGGCCTTCTTGGATGTCGAAGTAAGATGCGTCTCGCGCTTCTTGCCTTTTTGAAGCTCTGGTTCTGCCTCTTTCAGCATTACCATCAACTCTCCAAGAGTCTTATCTTGGTTCATCATATTATAGTTCATGATGAACCCGCCACAGCAGTCGGGTAGAGACTGTAAGATCAAATCTATAGAAGTCTCGACCTCAAAGGTAATGCACAGCTGACCTAGCTATTCGATGTCAGCAATCATCTACGCCACGTAGTGTTCGACAGATGTACCCTCTGACATAGGCGATCGAAAGAACTTCTTTTACAATTCGTACTTTTGTGATCTAAGGTTAGATCTGTGAAGGTCCTTCAATTTCAACATCATTTGATAGGGATCCAACCCCTTGTTCTGACGACGAAATTAAGGGGTCATTGCAGCAAGCATGACGGAATGAGCATTAAAGTTCTCATCTCGATGAGTCTTCCAAATCTCATGATCAACTGCCCGCTCTTGTCCGGGCTCAGGCCCGAGAGGTCTCTCTATGACATAGAGTAACTTCTCGGCCCCCAGAGCTATCATGAGGTTCATCTCCCAATCTGGAAAATTTGAGTCTTTAAAGACATTGTCGCCCATGATAATGTCCCCAACGCTAATTCTTCCAGCCATCTTGATTGCTATAGTCCAATTATCTAATCAACGATTTCGGGTACACTCAAATTTAATGGTTAATATAGTCCAACTATATAACCAACTACAAATGAAGTAGAATTTGAATACAGTCTAACTGTTCAAAGAAAACAATAAAATAATTAGTCTAACTAATATTTATAATGGCGATAAATAATAAAAGAGCGTGTATCATAGAGTATTAAACAAAATTGAAAATTTAATACTAGCCTCCCACTATTTTTTGGCAACCCTCTAACCCTCTGTTGAGTACTCGGGAAACCTAGTTTCCTAGTGGGATAGGATCCTGTCAAATAATACACAACCTTGACTTTGGCCAACAAGTTATATAAAACTTAACTAGGTAGATCTCTAAGATCAATTGGATCTCATCCAATTCCTAGATCCGGTATGTGGACCTCAAAGTGCAAAACATATATCCAATATATTTCCTAACCCGTTTCCTCTGAATCAACTAAGCCTTGGCTTTGGCTCAACAAGATTAATGATTCCAGTTAAGCGTGACCCATTGACAGTGGGAAAACTTCATAATCCACGTCGATGAACAGAAGTGACCTTGACTTTGGCCAACAAGTCACAACTGCCCAAGACATGCGATGTATAACAAAGCTTTCATGGTTCAAACACATCTGCGATGGACAATGATCTTGACTTTGGCCAACAAATCAAAGCCAATCTTAGATCTTGAGAAAGAACCACTCAATGGATGGAAACGCTTAATATTTGATGTGAGGGCGTTTTCGTAAATTGGCAATCAATTTATTATCTTTGATTAGGTCTCATCATACACCCTTAAACATGCATTCTAAAAGTATAATAAGGCGCGATAAAATTAATAATGATATGCGGATGGATATTTAAACAAATTGTTCCTAGAATAAATCTCTCTTTCTCTCTCCCGCTAGCACTTTACATTCTTCTACCCAATTACATAATACAATAAGAAACCTAATTTGCATTGAGGGGAATTGGTGAGAAGAGAAATACAAATAGAATAGGAGGTGAAAGGCTGGACACGCAGGTCCAATTTCAAATAAATACTATATTTACAACAATTTCCAAAATTACTCCACCAATCTAATATCCATCTGATATGCATTATTCATACAAATACATCCAAGTATTCACACAAAGCATGTTTTCAATCAATCTAATCCAATTAATTAATCTTCAATTAATGATCATCCAATGTTCATACAACGATTTGATTTGCGCGAGTCCAACTCGTTTAAGAATAAATACTCAAAGTAAGTATTCTTGAATTATATCGAACTACAATATTAAATCCAATTTTAATTGTATTCAATACTTATTCTAGTTTAATTCCAAATTAAACAATTACACTTATTTTAATTAATGGTCTTTTTAGACTTGGATTCCAAATCCAATCCAAATGGGTCTCAAATGTCCAATTAGCATCCAATGCCAATTTAATTAAAGTCCAATGGGTTTTCAATTAATTCTTTAGGCATGGGCTTTGGCTATTATGGATAAAACCCAAAATGCCAAGGCCCAATTAGGAATCACCCTATGCCAAAAATCAATTTAGGCCCATTAGGCCCAATTAAATTATAAAAGGCCCGAAGTCATATTTTGGACTTTATGGAAATGATTTTAGGCCCTATTGGATCCAACCCAATTGTCCAAAACCAAACTTGGCCCAACCAAGCACATTAGCCCAAATACAACAAATTAGCCCAATCCAATTTTAAAGACTAATTTAAATTAACATAATATTCCAAATATCACATTAATTTAATTAAAGTGTAATTAACACAATTAATTAATTAATCTAATATTTCCAAAATATTAATTAATCTAATTAATCATGTTTTATTTTCAATTCATGTCCATCACAAAATTAAGTAAAATCCTTTCATCCAACATTCTTCAACTCACGGCAATAGGAAAGAAATAACATCCAATTTTGATTTCAATCCAATTAAATCAACAATCAATATTCATTTCATTCTTACAACACATCTAATTGTCTAATTTCCAAATTTCACCATAAGTAATTCTAGGTCAAGTTTCGGCCATGCTAAGATTTTTGAGAATTTTTGATCCAATCAATTTTTCACAATCCAAGGATGCACAACACTTAGTTATCATCATCTAATCATAACCAAACAACCAATTTTGAATAATCATGCTCCAAGAAAAAAATACCCAAATTAAAGTATATAAACCCTAGAATTCAAATCATGCTTAGGATGGCTCTAGATACCATTGTTAGTGTCCTACACATGCCACAAGATCACTAAGATAGATTTGTGTGTGAATTATTCAATAATGTTTACGAAAAAAACTTACATTGAACGGTTGAGATTTTTCAAATATTCCTTGGATGATGGAAGCTCTAAGCTTGTAGATGAGTTCTAAACTCTTGGGTGAGTTTCCCTATCACCTTAATCAACTCTTGAAAGTGCTAGCTTGAAGAATTTTTGTAACAAAAATTCAAGAAGAAGAGGGAGAGGTTTGGCCAAGCTAAGGAGAGATAGAGAAATTTTCTTGTTTTTTTGACTTGTGTTTCCAAAACCAAGTTGTGTGTGTTATTGTTTTTCCAAAACAAGGTTGGTTAAAAGTAAGTGGTTTTGTGTATTAAATAAACCAATTACTTTTGCCAACTACCACCATCACCTTTTACAAGTGATGTAAGTGAAGTGGGTCCCACCACTTTAAATTCAAAATTCAAGTTGGCTCACACAACTAGACTTTGGGACCCGGTTCGTTTAATCCGACTAAACAAATTTTCCGTCGCTAAATAATTAAATTCAATTTAATTAAATAATGATGCCTCGCAAAATTATTACGAAAGTCGCCTACGAATTAATTTCAAATTAATTCATTCGCTTAAATTAAAATCCAATTTTAATTTCATATTGAAATACAATTTCAATTAATATATCTGATATGTTATTTTAGCCCAAATAAATAAATTAAATAGAAAAATCCAATTTAACTATTAAATTTATTTCACCGATTAATTCTAAATTAATCGCGTTCTCTCTTCTCTATGAATTTAATCCCAGATTAATTCTTGCCGCAATTAATCCCAGACTAATTTTCTCTCTCATAATTAATCCCAGATTAATTCTATTCGAGTCAAATGTCATTGGTGAATCTTTGGGAAGCGACCCAAGAGATTCCTGGATATTTTGGCAGTAAATCCGGTTGTCGGACTATCCGACACGTGCGTACCCCGTACCATGTTCTCACCGATTTATAAGACATGGTTGGCTTCTAGCAAAGCATCGTGCCTACCCAATTCTCCAGAAATATCCACAGAGGAATATTATTTGTATCAGGCGTAGTAATACTAATGTAATGCGTAATACGATCCAGTATCTGATGTCACATGCTAGGCCTGGGACTGGCTCTGTGTCCGCCCCATACGAAGTATATATCGGATGACAAGTAACTAGTCTCTGTAATCGGTAAGTCATGCCATAGTCATACTTTCCCGATAGCTGCAGCTTTTAAGAGTACTATTACCGTATCTTGTGTGACCATCATCTCCATATGACTGAAGTGATACTCCCGTCTTGACATCACATCCAGTACACTACGATTCTCAGTAAACCCAGTACAGGCGTACATAAAACCTGTTAATGTTCCGGATGACACATACCAAAGCAAACTGATTGTCGCAATTACTAGTGACGTAAGTCTCAGGTTAAAGATCACATACACCTACCCTGATTTGGATTCCCATAGACATATAGTCATACTACCAATGGGATTCTGATGGGTCTATCCAGAGTGAACTGTTCCCGGTCCAACGGCTAAAAGAACCTCTTATCACACTTGCATAATATCCAATACTTAAACATATGAAAACTATACCGTTAAGCTTTTATAACGTGCACAAATGCAATACTAGTCTATTCCGCATTATCGATGTCCAATCTCGATAATACTACGACTATGGATATTTAATGATTAAATCGTTGGTGGATTAATATTATCTCATATCTTATTATTCTGATTTAACCATATTGACTTTTATCATTATATATATATCCAAGTAATCCAATTACAATAATGATAAAATATCAATTTCCTTTTGTCACATAGTTAATTTGTACAAAAACACAATGTTTATTATAAATAGTGATACTATGGGTCATAATTGTCCAGCACAACTACAGTAGTTCTACTTCGCATTTATCTTCCTCTTTTGTAACTTCCTCGGCTTGTGGTTCTTTGCCCATCACATGCTTGAAGATTTCGAATCCCGGTACTATGATCTCATTGACTTCTACGGGTTCAGGTTCTCCTTGATACCCTGTGGCTTTCACAGAGTATTCCATCAGCTTCATCCTTTTTTTTCTTGGTCTTCAGCTCATTGCCATCGGATTCGTACCCCAATCATCTCTTAGTGGTCTACCCCTTGAAATCTAGCAGTTCTCTCATTCCCTGGCCTCTAGCACTCAAACCTGTGCCCGACTAAGATTTCATTTTTTTCGATGATTCTAGCCACTTTAGGGTCCACATATTCTTCGAAGTTTGCCGCCACTTGGAACCTGGTAAAAGGCTGTATGTCTAAAGCAACCACAGTATTGTCTACTTCAGCCCTGATGGCGACGAATAACTCTCCATGCGGGAACTTAATAACCTGGTGCAAAGTGGATGGCACGCCCCCAAGTTTAAGAAACCATGGCCTCCCCAATAACATATCAAATGTAGCTGGGATATCAAGCACTGTGAACTCCACCTCGTCTTCTATCGGGCCCACTTTGACTACCATTGTAGGCACTGCATTTTTACATATAAGTCCATATGATGAGTCTCACATGGAGACACTACCTCTTTAAATTATGGAAGTCACGGGAAACGAACGTCGGAAGGGAAGAGTAAGACATTGACATGTTGTTGGATTTAATTCGCTTGTTTAGCTTCAGGTTCGCTTGTTGGACCTCTGTTTTAAAACACACCCTTAGCCCAACCCCCGCAAGTCACACAAATCCCACACATCACCAAACCACAAACCAAATATATGAGAACTATGCTGTTGTGCCCTCACAAACGCCCACAAGTGAAATACTAGTCTTTTACGTATTTATCGATGTCCAATCTCGATAATACTCTGACTAGGGATATTTAATGATTTATCCTTTGTGGACTGATACTGTCTCATATCATTCTCTGTCCAGGAACAAATCATAGGGACCTCTCATCATTTATATATCTAGGTGATCTAATCACAAATGATAAAAGTGCAATCTCCTTTGTCACATAGTTAATTTGTACAACAACACCGTGATCTGTACAAATAGTGACGCTATGGGTCATAATTGTCCAACAATCTCCCACTTGGCCTATAGCCAGTCACTCTAGTGTCTTACACCCGAACTATGTACGGTTGGCTCAAACTGCTGAGAATAGCTTTCGTCAGCGGATTTGCATGATTATCATCTTGATGCGATTTATTCGATCATCACATCGCCACGATGTATGATCCAAACGAATCAGATGAGTAGTGAAGTATATATATGGATCGCTGATGAGACCATTAATTCTTTAGCCTGTGCTGACGCCTAGCTCAGCCGCTAACAGAACTAAATCTAATCTAATTAGATTTTTTATTGACCCAGATGGCTTCTATTGCTGCTTCAGCTGCTGCAATTAACCCGCATTTGTTGTTTATTTGGTAACAGTATCTTGCTTGGAAGATTTCCAGCTCATTGTACCGTTATTCAAACTGTATAGTACCGTTTGTGACTTTTAGTCATCTTTTTCAGTTATTGGAAACTTGCTACAGTGACCTCAGTCACTTCAAGTTCTCCTTCTCCATAGACTAAGACAGCATCTTTACTTCTCTAAGATACTAACGGATGTTCTTAACATCAATCCAGTGACTATCACTCGGATTAGCCTGTTTGTGAATCCATATGCTCAAAGCGTATGATACATCAGGTCTTGTACATTTTTTTTATGTACAGTTCCACGGAGAGTATTTCGAAAGCCAAGCTTTCACCGATATTTTATTTTATGGGAATATCATTTCCAATGTCCACTGTCAGTGCGCTCCCACTAACCTCCTTATATACACAAGAATTATTTTCGTTTTGAATTAAATCGTACACCATTATGATTATATCAAAACGATAATTCCAAGAACCTAATACTTGCTTCAATCCAATCATGGATCGAATAACAAGCATTATCCAAATGGATTTATCGTGGCAACAGGTAAAAGGTTGAATCGTAATCAACACAATGTGATAACGATACCTTTCCGTTAAAGCCTTGCTTTATACGTTGGTATGTTGCCATCCATGTATGTCTTCCTAGAAGACTTTTAAGTACCATTAGGCACAATGCCTTGTGGTACATCAACTAGTATCCAAACTGGTTGATATACATGGAATCCATTTCGGATTATATGGCACTTTGCCATAATTAGGGAGTTGATACCTTGTATCACTTCCTCATACGTAGTCAGTTGGTATTCCTCAATAAGATTCACATCTTTATGAGGTTAGATCAGAAACCCATACCCCAGGTTGTTTTCTGACTATCTCTGACTTACGCGGTTCTTGTGTATTCGAAGATTAATAGTAATAGTTTCATCCTTGATGAACCATTTATGTTCCATTAAGATTCGGTGCCTTGAACAGTATTACTCCGATTTTTCATCGAGTTATACTATCCTCCCACATACCACTGCAAATCGGTATTCCTCTTAGGAAAATCGCATGGTGAGCAACAATCTAATTGTTCTCTTGTGAGGTGTATAAGTACAATACTTATGGTATCCCTATGATGACCTACAATTGGCACTCATCCAAACATATGCCTGACATACCCAAATATTCAGGAATGTGAAACCCGATTTCTTTCCCATTCATATCTAATATGATATCTGTCAAACAGATTATTATGGAACCTTTTTCAAAATACGTTCTTGCACTTTTTAAAGCTTATCCGTTGAAGGAAATGGTAGCTCAGAGCGACTCTTGATTAACTTTATCATGTCTAACAAAATTCGGTTAATCCATTCGGACACACCGTCAAACTGACATGTTCCGGGAGGAGTCCTTATTGAAAGAATACTATACTCTTTCAAGTATACGAGAAACTTATTGCTTAATTATTTTCCATTACGGTCTTACCGTGACGGTTTAATACTTTAGCTGATCTATTTGTCTATTTCGTGTCGAAACTGTGAAAATTTCCGATTTGTGTTCTTTTAAAGAAACACATAACCATACGCGATGCCACATCCGTACAGGTCACGAAATATTCATATCCATATCTAGCCTAGCTAGACATGGGCCCACTTGCTTCACTATGAAGTAGGGCTAACAGATCGGTGGCATTGACACTTTTACCAAGTAAATAGTATTTTAGGCACTTTGCCCAAATAGACTAGATTCGTAGACTTTATTTGAATGGAATCAAATCAGTCCTGGTACCCAATCTTCAAAAGTGTAGATATACGATTCTTGTTTAATAGTGTCCCTGACAACTATGCCACAATTAAGTTTCTTAACTGATCAAATCAGTTTGAGCTATTTATTTGTCATGTTATATATTTGAGATATTTATATTCAAAATACAAATTCTGTTATCCACATCTAATGTGTTTATCTCAATATCATCTTTATACAATAAAACACTTTAGTGTTCTAGAATATAAAGGTTCACCCGCAGCGGGTTAAACACTGATATAGAGATAATGTATCTAGTCAAACTAGTTACATTATAATAGTTCCTTAATTTAAGTACTAACCCGAGGTAGTTCCTAAATTCAGGTATCTACGGTTAAAACAACGACTTTCGTCCCGTCTTCAATTCGCAGATAAATCTCAATAGAAGTCAGTATCCTGCTCATAGCAGATTCTGAACATCATTACATATTTATGTACCACACTAAGTATCTAAAATCTAATTTTAATACTAGTTGTGAACATATTTATGACAAACATTTTTGAAGTCAAAGCCTTCTTAAAATCTAAGTATAGATTTATGAAAGTCCTTTAATTTCATTATCATACTTTAAGGATCTAATCATTGGTTCTGATTCAGAAATTAAGGAGTCTACTCTACAAGCTTAATGGATTAAGCACTTAAGTTATCATTACAAGATCTTCCAAAGATTATGCTCTACTATTTGCTTAACTTCGGACTTAGGCATAATATGTTATTTTATCAAATAAAGTAACTTGTTATTTTCCAAGAACATCCTGAAACTTTATTCCCAATTTGAAAATTATAGTCGTCTAAATACATTTTCACCCAGGATTATGTCTTAAACACTAATCTTTCATTTTTATATCTTGATTCTAATAGTCCAACTATTTAATCAACGATTTGTGGTACTATTTGTTATAATGATTATAATAGTCCAACTATATAATCAAATATAATCTAAATTAATTAACCTCAATTACATTGATTACTATAGTCCAACTATAAAATCAACTGTAAATTGAAATCAATTAATTCGAATATATTGATAATATAATCCAATTATATATAATCAACTATAATACAGTCCAACTGTTAATTAAAACAACAATTTAAATATTAGTCCAACTAACATTTAATCTAACGACGAAATAATTTGAATGAGCGCGTATGGCGAGTAATTGAACGAGTATTGCAAATTCAATTCTTGCCTCCCACTATTTTTCGGCGAGCCTCTAACCCTCTGTCGAGTACTCGGGAAACCGTGTTTCCTAGTGGGCTAGGATCCCGTTAAATATCACACAATCTTGACTTTGGCCAACAAATTGTATGATAATTAACTAGGTAGATCTCTAAGATCAATTGGATCCCATCCAATTCCTATATCCGGTAGGGAGACATCCAAGTCCGAAACATATATCTTATATATGCCAATACATCCAATGTATTACCTAACCTTTTTCCTCTGAATCAACTAAGTCTTGGCTTTGGCACAACAAACTTAGCGATCCCAGTCAAGCGCGACCCATTGACCATGGAAAGCTTCGTAATCAATGTCGATGGATAAGAAGTGGTCTTGACTTTGGCCAACAAACCACAACTTGGACAAGACACCGATATGGAACAAAGCCTTCGTGATTCAAACACATCTTCGAGAGACAAAGGCCTTGAATTTGGCCAACAAACCAATGCCGTCTAGGATCTTGAGTGAGAATCACTCAATGGAAGGAAAGACGCTTAATATTGAACGAGGGTTTTTCTCGTGCAAATTGGCAACCAATTTATTATCTTTGTTAAGGTCTCATCATCATACACCCTTAAACATGCATTCTAAACACATAATAAAGCGCATATGAAATAAAATAATAATTATATGCGGATGGATACTTTACATTGATCCTAGATCAAATCTCTCATTTTCTCTCTCCAAAGCTAGTACATGTATTTACTTCTACCTGTTACACTACACTTCTAAATAAACCTCATTTACATTGAGGGAAATAGGTGAGAAGAGAATACAAAGAGTGTAGAGGTGATAAGGCTGGACACACAGGTCCAATTAATAAATCAAATTTATTACAATTTCCAAAATTGTCCCACCCGACTAATATCCATCCGATATACATTATTCATGCATCGCAACCATGTATTCATACAAGCATGTTATCAATCAATCTAATCCAATTAATTAATCTGATAATTAGTGATCATCTAATGTTCAAACAACGATTTGATTTTTGCTCGAGTCAAACTCGTTTTGCGAATAAGTACTCAAAGTACGAATTCTTGAATTAAATTAAACTACATTATTAAATCCAATTTAATACGCATTTAATTCTAATTCACTATTTAATTCCAAATTAAATATTACACTTTTATTAATAAACCTTTTACGACTTAAATTCCAAATTTAATCGTTTTGGGTCTCAAAGCCCAATTAACATCTAATGTTTATTTAATTAAAGTCCAATGGGCTTTTAATTAATTCTATAAGGCGTGGACTTTTGGTCAACTCGGGTCAAACCGAATAACCAAAATCCAATCCGGGAGTTACCCCATAAGCCTTTAAATTTAATTTTGGCCCATTAGGCCCAATTAAATAATTAAGGTCCATTAAGTCATAATTGGACTTTTGAATGCGGTTTTGGGCCCAATTGGATCCAACCAAATTGGCCTAAACCTAACTTGGTACAACTAAGCCCAAAAACCCAATTATAACCTATAAGGCCCAATTTCCAAAATAAGCCCAATTAATTAACTGATAAAATTTCAAATTCCATAATTAATTAACCTAAGTGTAATACACAATTAATCACCCAATTAACATTCCTAAAACATCAATTAGCCTAATTAATCATGCACTTTAATAACAAATAGTGTCCAACACAATTCTTTCAAAATCAAACCCAATTTACATGCTTAAAGTCTCGGTAATTATGGGTTTTTCAATCCGATTCGGTTTCAATCAAATTGAATCCACAATCATCATTTCCCAAATCAATTAAACTCATCCAATAAATCAAAATACAAAAAACACAATGAATTTCATATCCAATTGAATTCGGCCAAGCCTACTTTAATTTGGGAAAAATGTTCCAAATCAAAATTCAATCCAATTAAACTTCAAAACAACATTACTCACTTGTTTTAAGTCATCAAATGATCAAACAAACAAAATCACCAAGAAATTTAGGGTTCTTTAATTTCGGCCAACATAAGCAATTTGGGGAAATTTGTTCCAAACACAATTTCAAAAAATTGATCCAATCAATCTTAAATTAAACATACTTTAAGCATTCTCATTCATCCAATTTCACAAAATATGCTCAAAATCAAGTTTACCCAAATTTGTCACTTTAGGCCAACACAAAAAATTGGGGAAATTTGTTCCAAACACACTTTCTTCAAATTGATATAATCAATCATTAATTCAACAATATTTAAGCATACTTAATCAATCAATTCAACCAAATCGTGCTTCAATTGATTTTACCCAATTTGTCATGCCCAAAATTTGAGGAAAATTGAATCCAATCCAATTTCATGAAATTGATCATGCACAACTTCAATTCATCAACATACAAGCATACTTAATCATCCAATTTAACCAAATCATGCTTCAATTGATTATCCCCAATTTCAAACCCTAAAAGTTTCATGCTTGATAATAGCTCAAGATACCATTGTTGGTTTCTAATATAGGTCCCAAGATCAACAAATCAAGCATAAAATTCGCATGAATACATCAAAGGAATAAGGCGGAATACATACTCACATTGAATGGATTTGATGCATCAAACAAAACAAGCCTCTTCCACCATGAAGGAGCATTCGGCCAAGCCTTCCAAGAGCAGTAGGTTGGTCGGTTTTGAGTGTCTTTGTGTCTCCAAGATTCGGCCATGAAAGACTCCATTGAAGCTCCAAGCTTCAAGCTTTCCATGCTCATGTGTTCACTACCCTATCACCTTGTATTGACCCATGGTGTGTGCTAGCACTTCTTCATCTTCATTGCTTCTCACTGATTCGGCCAAAACCAGAAAATGGAGAGAAGAATCGGCTCCAAGCCGTGTGAGGAAGAAGAGAAAAATGAGAGGGAAATAGTTTTGTTCACAAAAAACGTGAACCCCTTGCTTCCAGGAGAGAGAAAACGAAAAATATATATGAGGGAAGAGAAAAAGTAATACATATATCTTTTTATTTATTTTCCAAAAACAAATAAATATATATATCAAACATTTTTCTTTATTCCAAAAAGTCAAAAAACAAAAAATCAATAAATGATTTTCACCTTTTACCCATCACTTTTACTTTTCACATCAAGTCACTTTATTAAAGTGACAACATGTCATGTCACATCACTTAAAGTGATATGTGATTTGACAATTGATGCGACAAGTGATTTGACGCTTGATGTGACTTGCGTGCCGCACTCGAATTCAAAATGCGAATGCGCTCGCAACCACTCTCGGGCTCGGGTTCGCTAATTCCGAATTAACGAATTTTCCGTCGCGTCATAATTAAATGATTACGCCTAGCGAAATCACTATTCACGTCGCTAACGAATTAATTCTAAATTAATTCGTTCGCCCGAATTAAAATCTAATTTTAATTCCGCGTCGAAATCCAATTTCTAATAATATATCAAATATATTATTTCATCGATTAATTCCAAATTAATCGTTCTCTCTCTTTAATGAATATTTTATCTCAGATAAAATATCTCCGTAATTAATCCCAGATTAATTTTCTCTCTCTTCTAATTAATCCCAGATTAATTAAAGTGTGAGTCATACGTCATCGGTGAATCTTTGGGAAGCGACCCATGAGATCCCCGGATATGTTGGCAGTAAATGCGGTCGTCGGACTATCCGAACACGTAAGTACCTCGTACTACGTTTATGCCGATTTACAAGACAAGGTTGGCTTCTAGCAAAGCGCCATGCCTACCCAATTCTCCGGAAATATCCTTATAGGAATATGTGATCTATATCAAGCGTAGTATACCGAAGTATTGCGTATTTCTGTCCAGTATCGGATTGTCACGTGCAAGGCCTGGGGCTGGAATTGTGTCTGCCCCGTACGAAGCACATATCGGATGTCTGGTAACTAGTCTCTACAATCGGATATACATGACCTAGTCATAATATCCCAATAGCTCGAGCATTTAAGAGAACGAGTTCCGTATCCTACGTGACCATCATCTCCACTATGACTAGAGTGATACTTCCATCTTGACATCACACCCAACACACTACGATTCCCAATATACCCAGTATCGGCGTACACAGAACCGGTTAAAGCCCTGGACGACCTCAACTAAAGTATATTGATTGTCGTATGTATTAGCGGTGCAAGTCTCAGGTTAAGACTAAATACACCTACCCTGATTGCAGACTCCCATAGACACAAAGTCATACTACCAATGGGATTCCGCGGGGGGGTCTATCCAGAGTGAAGCTGTTTCCCGTACCATCGGTAAAACACAACCTCCTATTACACTTGCATGAGTATCCTATACCCAAATATATGAGAACTATGCCGTTGTGCCCTCACAAACGCGCACAAGTGCAATACTAGTCTTTTACGTATTTATCGATGTCCAATCTCGATAATACTCTGACTAGGGATATTTAATGATTTATCCTTTGTGGACTGTTACTGTCTCATATCATTCTCTGTCCAGGAACAAATCATAGGGACCTCTCATCATTTATATATCTAGGTGATCTAATCACAAATGATAAGAGCGCAATCTCCTTTGTCACATAGTTAATTTGTACAACAACACTGTGATCTGTACAAATAGTGACGCTATGGGTCATAATTTTCCAACATCAATTTGATGAAAAATTGTTTGGAACATTTTCCCCAAAATAGTTGGCTTGGCCGAATATGAACTAGCCCTAATGTCTTGGTAATTTTTTTTTCGTTGATCTTTGGATGACATGAAACGATTGGGAAATGTTGATTTAATGTCGATTGTGGATTTAATTGCATTGAAACCAATCGGACATAAATTGCCCAAATTGCCGAGAATGATATAGCATGTAATTGGGTTTGATTTTTTGTTAAATTTTGTTGGACATGATATAATGATGATGAGCATGATTAATTAAGCTAATTTGATGTTTTGGAAAAATTGATTTGGGTAATTGTTGGACATTATGACCCATAGCGTCACTATTTGCACAGATCATTGTGTTGTTGTAGCAATTAACTATGTGACAAAGAAATTGCACTCTCATCATTTGTGATCAGATCACCATAGATATATAAATGAAGAGAGGTCCCTATGATTAGTACCTGGACTGAGAATGATATGAGACAGTATCAGTCCCCGAAGGTTTAATCATTAAATATCCCTAGCCGTAGTATTATCGAGACTGGACATCGATAATGCGGAATAGGCTAGTATTGCACTTGTGCGCGTTTGTGACCGGCGTAAACACACACGTATAACGCAAGCGCACGTATCGTTCAAGTAGTATAAAAATATCGATCCCACGAGGACTTAATTTCTACTGTTGTTATTAATTATTGATACTATTTATTTACAAATATCTAATTGAGGGAGAAGAGAATGATTGCTTGATTGATTTGGTTGATTGTAGATTTGCTAAATAAATAAATAAATAAAAAGACAAAAGAAAATACTAAGGAAAATAACAAAAGACACAAAGATCTAGGGTTGTGAATCATTCTAATACCATTTAAAAGATGAAGTGGTTATTTTATGTTTGTGTAATAAATCAGTTTACTAACCTGGAACACTAAATTATGCAAAAGCCTCTGTCGATGGTCAGACACAAATACCCAGTTTAACCCAATTGAACCATATGTCTATGTCAACCAAATTATCTGGATTCATTAAGTGTAAGTTCCAATATGGCTACCCCCGCCCGACAGGTATATTCCTATCCTGTAAGGAAATCTATTAAAGGGTTATCTATCCTCAAGGAAGATCGTGGGCTATTAAGTCTAAGGCTGAAACCTAAAATCCCTATGTCTAGTTCATTTTAGATTTACCACATCAATCTTATTGGTGATCAGACAACAAGAAGCATTAAGCTTAAGACTTAATAAGTAAACCTTTAAATTACCCAAACTATAAAACAACCCCTTATAAACCGGTGATATTAGAATTCATCACAACCCCAGATAACTAACACATAATTAGGGCTAGTAACAACTTAAAAGTAAAAGACATAAAGTAAAAATACTGAAAAGTAAAAGACATAAAGTAAAAACTGAAAAGTAAAATAAAATAAAATGCTAAGGTAAAAGGAATTACTTTTACTACTACTAATTTAGATATCTCCCATAAAATAATATATAAACTTGTGATATTATTTTACCAACCGACCAATCTGGCGGTATCCTGATTAAGTCAAATTAAGTCCAACCAGCCATATAGGCGGTAATATTTGTCCATAATCCAGCCATAAAGGCGGTACCAAAATAAATTTACCAACCGACCAATCTGGCGGTATCCTTGATTAGTCAGGTTTTAACCAGATTAAATTGAATTGCCAACCGACCAATATAGCGGTATCCTTTATTAATCAGTATTTTAAATAGTGAATATATTATTTTTAAGGGAGATTAATCTAAATAGTAACAGTAAAAGAATTACCTTTCACCCTAGCTTGGGAAATTACCTCATCATTACTGAAAAGTAAAAACTGAAAAATTAAAGAAAGAAAAGTACTGTGCGTAAAAGTAAATTGCGGAAAGTAAAAACTGAAAAGTAAAGAAAAGAAAGTGCGAAACTGAAAATTAATTACTGAAAACTAAAAATAAACAAACTAGATACAATCTTCTTATTTATTCATTAAGAATTTCAAAGAAGAAAGTATGAATTTTACAAATGAAATGGCTTGGTATTTATAGGCAAAATTTTGCCAACAGCAAATCATCAATCAATTTCTCCACCAATTACATTATTAATTTCTCCACTAATTACTCCACCAAATCCATAATTGCTCCAATAATTTCTTATCTTGTTTGGTGTTGATTTGATAATTTTTATTAATTATTAATTAATTAATATTTTGCTTTGAAAATGATTGATAATGACTTTTAATAATTACACTCCACACACTTCTGGATGGTTCATCAATTTCGGTCATGAAATCTTCAGAATTCGAAATTATTTTCTCTTTCAAAGTTGTAGATCTTTGAGTCTTTTTTAATCTGGCACTTGAATCAGCTCAATCCGATATCTGAGTAAAATGTTATGCCCAACATACGACAGATGTGCAAAAACTGAATTTCCAAAACTGCACTTCGTCAAAACGCCCTTTCAAATTTCCAATCTCCAAAATTAAATAATCAAGTCCAATAATTGCCCTTATTTGATCCACATTTCGTCCTAAATGATTTCATTGAGTCCCGATATTATTTTATCTGCAAAATAAACTAAAACACATCAAAACATTCATCAAACCGAGAAACTAAACAAAATATAAGTAAAAGGGGCGGTAAATATTGATATATTTCCGCTCATCAGTTTGTAAGGGCACAACGGCATAGTTCTCACATATATAAGTATTGGATACTTATGCAAGTGCGATAGGAGGTCGTGTTTCACCGACGGTACGGGAAAACAGCTTCGCTCTGGATAGCCCTCGGAATCCCATTGGTATTATGACTATGTGTCTATGGGAGGCCGAAATCAAGGTAGGTGTGTATGGTCTTAACCTGAGACTTACATCGCTAATACTTACGATAATCGATAAACTTTGGTCTTGGTGGTAGGGGACTTTAAACGGGTTCTGAGTACACCACTTCTGGGTTTATCGAGAGTCGTAGAGTATTGGGTGTGATGTCAAGACGGAAGTATCATTTCAGTCATATGGAGATGATGTCACGCAGGATACGGTATTAGTGCTCTTAAGTGCTGCGCGGCCATCGGGATATTATGACAAGGTCATTTATATCCGATTATAGAGACTAGTTACCAGACATCCGACATGTGCTTCGTACGGGGCAGACACATATCCAGCCCCAGGCCTAGCACGTGACTATCCGATACTGGACCGATATGCACAATACAATTGTATACTACGCTGATACAGATCTAGATATTCTTTGATGAATATGTCCGGAGAACTTGGGAAGACTTGGTGCTTTGCTAGGAGTCGACCTTGTCTCGTAAATCGGTAGAACGTAGTACTTGGTACGTACGTGATTCGGATACTCCGACGACCGTATTTACTGCCAGATTATCCGGGGATCTCATGGGTCGCTTCCCGATAATCCACCGATGACGCACAACTTGCACTCTTGAATAATCTGGGATTATATAGAAGAGAGAGAAAATTAATCTAGGATTAATTACGGAGATATTTTATCCGGGATAAAATATCGTCTAGAGAGAGATAACGATTAATTCGGAATTAATCGATGAATTAATATATTCGATATATTAAACGAAATTAGATTTCGACGCGGAATTAAAATTAGATTTTAATTCGGGCAAACGAGTTAATTTAGAATTAATTCGTTAGCGATGTAAATAATAATTTCGCCAGGCGTAATTATTTATTTAAATTCGATTGAATTAACGTCGCGACGTAAGCTCGGTATTTCGGAAATATCGAACCCGAACGCGTGAGTGCACGTGGGCCCACTTTCATTGGAAACGTGTGGGGCCCACATGACACATGTCATTCTAATGCATTGCATGTAGATAGTGTACAATACACTCAATGTTATTGCATGTAGATAGTGTACAATGCACTCAATGTTATTGCATGGAAATTGAGTGTTTGACACTCTAAGCCATTGCATGTGTTGTGTCATAAATTTATTATTAATTTAATAAATTATGGCATAAATATAAATTGATTTTTGGTAAATCATTTTAATGCACATATCACAACTTCTTCTCTCTCAAATTTCTCTCCTCTCTCACGCCCATTTGAGCAAAGTGTTCACTGGTTTGGAACCAGTTTGGGCGTGAGCTAAAGGGAAGCAAGAGTGGTTTCTCATGGTGAGAAATCAAGTGCTAGCACACTTACAAGTCTTGCGAAGGTGGTAGGGAGGTTCCCCCATGAGACGGGATCCATCCGACGAAGATTGGAGCTCCGTTTCTTCACTCAATTTTCTGTTTTTGTAGGCAGTGGACTGCATGCAGTAGGCTTACATGGCAGTGCGTTTTTGGGCTTGAATCGTCTCCAAATCGACATAACCGATCAATGTGAGTATTCCGCTACCTCCGTTGATGTGTTCACACATAATTTCATGTCTTGATTTGATCTTGGGACCTTATAGAAAACCAACAATGGCATCAAGAGCTTATGTTGCAAGCATGAAATTTTTAGGGCTTAAAATTTGGGTAAATCTTGTTTTGAGCATGATTTGAATGAATTGAATGTTTGAGTATGCTTATAACATGTTTAAATTCATTTTGGTTGGACTAATTTGATGAAAAATGATTTGGAATTTGGAATTATTTTCCCCAAACTTATTGCCTTGGCCGAATGTTTAATGGATTTTGAATCCTTGGAATTTTTGATTTTGATTCATTGGATGAGTTAAAATCATGTAGGATGATGTTAATTTGAGGTCAATTGGATTGTACTTTGAATTGAACATAAACCCTAAATTCTATATGTTGGCCGAATGTGATATGCCCTTGAATGTCTTGGTATGTTTTGATTTTATGAACATTGGATGTATATGAAATCATTCGGGAAGTTAATACGTTGTCGATTGTGTAATTAATCGGATTGAATTCAAATCGGACAAAATAACCTTCCTTGGCCGAGACTTAGAAGCATGTAAATGGGTTTGATTTTTCATTATGTGTGTTTGACATATAATAATGAATTAAGCATGATTAATTGGACTAATTTGGTGCTTCGGAAATATCAATTTAGGTTATTAATCATGTAATGCACTTTAGGTAATTAAATTGCGTAATTGGATTAGTGTAATTTAATTATTTAGGCTTAAATTGGATTTGGGCTTGAATTGTTGTAATGGGCCTTTTGGGCTTGATTTATCAAGTTTGGTTTAGGCCAAGTGGATTGGATCCAATTGGGCCCAAAACCTTAACCATAAAGCCCAATTGCGACTAATGAACCTTTAATGTTTAATTGGGCCTAATGGGCCGAAATTGATTTCTAAGGCATTTTGGGTGATTCCACTATTGGGCTTTGGTTGCCGAAGCCCATGCCTAAAGAAATTAATTGAAGCCCATTAGACTTAAATTAAATTGACGTTGGACGTTAATCGGACTTTGAGTCCCGACGCGATTGAATTTGGAATTTAAATCGTAAAAGGTTTATTAAATATAAAGTGCAATATTTAATTTGGAATTGAATAATGAATTAGTATTAAATACATGTTAAATTTGATTTAATGATGTAGTTTAATTTAATTCATGAATTCGTACTTTGAGTACTTATTCGCAAAAACGAGTTTGACTCGAACAAAATCAAATCGTTGTTTGAACATTGGATGATCACTTAATTATCAGATTAATTAATTTGATTAGATTGATTGATAGCATGCTTATGTGTGTGAATACGTGGTTGTGTTGAATGAATAATGTATATCGGATGGATATTAGTCGGGTGGGCAATTTTAGAAATTGTTGTAATAAATTCGATTTATTAAATTGGACCTGCGTGTCCAGCCTTATCACCTTCTTTCTCATTGTATTCTCTTCTCACCTATTCCCCTCTATGTATATGAGGTTTCTTTAGAAGTGTAGTGTAACGGGTAGAAGTAGTACAAGTGCTAGCTTGAGTGAGAAAGGGAGAGATTTGATCTAGGATCAATGTGTTAAGTATCCATCCGCATATCATTATTATTTTATTTCATACTCGCTTTATTATGTATTTAGAATGCATGTTTAAGGGTGTATGATGATGAGACCTTAACAAAGATAATTAAATTGGTAGCCAATTTGCACGCGAAAATCCCTCAATCTATATTAAGCAAATATCCTTCCATTGAATGATTCTTGTTCAAGATCCGAAGTTGGCATTGGTTTGTTTTTGACCAAAGTCAAGACCTTTGTCAATCAAGGATGTACTTGAATCATGAGAGTTTTGTTGCATATCGGTGTCTTGTCCAAATCGTGATTTTTATTGACCAAAGTCAGATCACTTTTTGTCCAATGACATTGATTACGAAACTTTCCTCGTCAATGGGTCCCGCTTAACTGGAATCATTAGGTTTGTGTTGGCCAAAGCCAAGGCCTAAATGATTCAGAGGATAGGGTTAGGAAAATGTAATGGTTACATTGACATTATACATATGTTTCGGACTTGGATGTCCACCTAACCGGATCTAGGAATTGGATGAGATCCAATTGATCTGTGAGATCTACCTAGTTAAATAGCATACAGCTTTTTATTGGCCAAAGTCAGGGTGTGTGTTATTTAATAGGATCCTAGCCCACTAGGAAACACGGTTTCCCGAGTACTCCACAGAGGGTTAGAGGCTCGACGAAAAAATAGTGGGAGGCAAGTATTGAATTTGCAACATTCGTTCGAATACTCGCTAAACACGCTCATTTTTATTTTACTCGTCATATTTATTAAAAGTATTAGTCGGACTAATATTTCATGTTGTTTTAAAAATATATATAGCTGGACTATATACAAACTTATTCAATATATAGTTGATTTTATAATTAGATTATAGTAATCAATATAATTGAATTTAAAATGATAGTTGATTTTATAATTGGATTATAGTAATCAATATCAAAATTATAGTTGATTAAATAAATTGGATTATTGTAATCATTATAAATAGTACCTTATTAAATTGATTAAATAGTTGGACTATTGAAATCAAGAAAGAATTGAAAGGTTGAATATTTAAAATATATAATCCTTGGATTAAATGTTTTAAATGATTTAATTTTCAATTGGGAATTAATAATAGGTTAATTTATTTGATAAAATAACTTATTATGACTAAGGCCAAAATTAAGCAAATAGTAGAGCATAAAGTCTTTGGAAGATTTATGTGATGATGACTTTAGTGCTTAATTAATATACTTATAATAAATCTATCTTTAGATTTAAAAGTATTAAAATTGCAATTAATAATTCTTGGATAATTAATTGACTATTCTAGTGGAGAAAAGTCAAAGTTTGCAATTGGGCATGTAGCATAAGGTGCACATCGTTTCGATATTCCGAAACCCAAAGCTTAGCCAAAGGTTTGTGAAATATTGAAAAGGATAATTGACATATCCCAAAGTGACTACCATTTGGATATGGAAGACAGGAAGGAATTAAAGAAATGGCGAGGCTCTAACTTTAAAATATTTGTCAAAGTTATGTTCACTACTAGTATTGAAATTGAATACTTAGTGTGGTACATAAAATATATGTATTGACGTTCAGAATCCGCTGTGAGCTGGATACTGGCTTCAAGCCGAGATTTCTCTGCGAATTGGAAATGGGACGAAGGTCGCTGTTTCGACCGTAGATACCTAAGTTTAGGAACTGCCTTTGGGTATGTACTTAAATTAGGAAATGTTATAATGTAACTAGTTTATCTAGAGACATTATCTCTATATCGGTGTTTAATCCATTGCGGATAAAACCTTTATATTCTAGAACACTAAAGTGTTTCAATATATAAAGATGATACTGAGATAAATACATTGGATGTAAATAACAGAATTTATATTTTGAATATAAAGAAAAATCTCAAACATATAAAATGACAAATAAATAGCTCAAATTGATTTGATCAATGGAGACTTATTTGTGGCATGTTGTCTGGGACACAATTAAACAAGACTCGTATATCCACACTTTTGAAGAGTGGGTACTAGGACTGATTTGACTATTCAAATAAGGTCTACGAATCTAGTTTATTAAACAAGACTCGTATATCCACACTTATAGAGTGGGTACTAGGACTGATTTGACTATTCAAATAAGGTCTACGAATCTAGTTTATTAGGTTAAATACCTAAAATACTATTTACTTGGTAATAGTAAAAGGGCCACCGATCTGTTAGCCCTATTCATGGTGAAGTAAGTGGGCCCATATCTAGCTAGGCTATATGTTAACATGAATATTTCGTGACCTTAACGGATGTGACATCACGTTGTGGTTATGTGTTTCTTTTGAAGAACACAGATCGGAAACTTTAGATTTTCGACACGAAGTAGACAAACAGATCGGCTATAGTGTTATTCCGCCACGGTAATACCGTAATGGAAAATACTTAAGCAGTAAGTTTCATAAGTACATGAAAGAGTATGGTATTCTTTCAGATGAGGACTCCTCTCGAGACACGTCAGTTAGACGGTGTGTCCGAACTAAAACCGAATTTTGTTGGACATGATAAGGTTTATCACGAATCGCTCTGAGCTACTATTACCTTCTACAGGATATGTATTAACAGTGCAAAACTTATTTAGAATAAGGTTCCATATAAATCTGTTTGACAGATATCATATAGGATATGAACAGGAAAGAAACGAGGTTTCTCATTCCTGATAATTTGGGTATGCCAGGCATAGCGTTTGGATGATACCAAACTAAGGACCCAAATTGGATAAGTGCCAATATAGGTTATCTTAAGGGAAACCTTAAGTATAGTACTTGTAAATCCCACATGAGAACAATGTAATTGTTGCTCACCATGCGGTTTTCCTGAGAGGAATACCGATATGCAGTGGTCAGTGGGAGGATAGTGATACTCGATGAAAAATCGGAGTGATACTGTTCTAGGCACGAAGTCCGTAATGGAACACAAAAATAGTTCATCTATGATGAAACTATACCATTAATCTTCAAATACACAAGAACCTAGTAGATCGGATAGAGTCAGAAAACAACCTAGGGGATGGGTTTCTGATCTAACCTCATAAAGATGTCAATCTTATGGAGGTGTACCATCCGACTACGTTACGAGGAAGTGATACGAGGTATCGACTCCCTGTTATGGCAAAGTGCCATGAGTCCGAAATGGATTCCATGTATAACAACTATGTTTGGATACTAGTTGTTGTACCACAAGGCGTAGTGCCTATGGTACATTAAACGTCTTCAAGGAAGACATACATGGAAGGCAACATACCAACGTGCAAAGCTAAGGTTTTGACGGAAAGGTATCGTTATCAACATTATGTTAATAACGGTTCAACCTTTTTACATGTTGCCATGGTAAATCCATTTTGAAAATGCTTGTTGATAACTGTATATTTCATTTATGAAATATGTCAGTTACAAATCAAAATCGCTTTCCTGAAAAGGAAACCTTTTGGAGGATGTTTACAACATCCTGACGATTTTGTATAACCGACAAACCAGGTTTGCGGGTTATTCGATCCATGTTTGGATTGATGCAAGCATAAGGTTCTTGGAACTGTTTTGAAATAATCATAATGGTTTATGATTTGACTCAAAACGAAATAATTCTTGTGTATATGAGGAGGTTAGTGGGAGAGCGCCACTGACAGTGAAATTCCCATAAAGCTATTGTTGAAAGCTTGGCTTTCAATAGAAATTCTCCGTAGAATTCTGGGGAGTAACAACTTTTATTCAAAATAAAGATCTACTGGGATAGATTTGGAGTTGTTAACACTCTCTGGAAATTGTACATTTAAAATGAACTTGTATTGGTGTCTCATACGCTTCGAGCATATGGAGTCACAATCAGGTCAATCCAAGTGACAGTCACTGGATTAAAGATTAAGAACATCTGTTAGTATCTCTGAGAACTAAAGATGCTATCTTTTACTATGGAGAAGGAGAACTTGAAGTGACTGGGATCACTGAAGCAAGTTTCCAAACGATTAAATACTACGGTACTATAAAGTTTGAAGGACGGGACAGTGAGCTGGAAATCTTCCAAGAAAGATAACTGTTGCCGAATAAACAACAAATGCGAATTATTGCTGCAGCTGAGGCAGCAATAGAAGTCTTTTGGGTCGAAAGTAAATCTAATTAGATTAGATATAGTTCTGTTAGCAGCTGAGCTAGGCGTCAGCACAGGCTAAGGAATTAAAGGTCTCATCGACGATCCAGATATATACTTCTACATCATCTGATTCGTTCGGATCATACATCGTGGCGATGTGATGATCGTATAAATCGCGTCAAAAGATAATCGAACAAATCCGCTGACGAAAACCTTTCCTCAGCAATTTGAGCGAACCGTACATAGTTCAGGTGTAGGACACTTGAGTGACTCGCTACGTGCCAAGTGGGAGATTGTTGGACATTATGACCCATAGCGTCACTATTTGCACAGATCATTGTGTTGTTGTAGCAAATTAACTATGTGACAAAAAGAAATTGCACTCTCATCATTTGTGATCAGATCACCATAGATATATAAATGAAGAGAGGTCCCTATGATTAGTACCTGGACTGAGAATGATATGAGACAGTATCAGTCCCCGAAGGTTTAATCATTAAATATCCCTAGCCGTAGTATTATCGAGACTGGACATCGATAATGCGGAATAGGCTAGTATTGCACTTGTGCGCGTTTGTAAGGGCACAACGGCATAGTTCTCATATATATAAGTATTGGATACTTATGCAAGTGCGATAGGAGGTCGTGTTTCACCGACGGTACGGGAAACAGCTTCGCTCTGGATAGACCCCTCGGAATCCCATTGGTATTATGACTATGTGTCTATGGGAGGCCGAAATCAAGGTAGGTGTGTATGGTCTTAACCTGAGACTTACATCGCTAATACTTACGATAATCGATAAACTTTGGTCTTGGTGGTAGGGGACTTTAAACGGGTTCTGAGTACACCACTTCTGGGTTTATCATAGAGTCGTAGAGTAGTTGGGTGTGATGTCAAGACGGAAGTATCACTTCAGTCATATGGAGATGATGTCACGTAGGATACGGTATTAGTGCTCTTAAGTGCTGCGCGGCCATCGGGATATTATGACAAGGTCATTTATATCTGATTATAGAGACTAGTTACCAGACATCCGACATGTGCTTCGTACGGGGTAGACACATATCCAGCCCCAGGCCTAGCACGTGACTATCCGATACTGGACCGATATGCACAATACAATTGTATACTACGCTTGATACAGATCTAGATATTCTTTGATGAATATGTCCGGAGAACTTGGGAAGACTTGGTGCTTTGCTAGGAGTCGACCTTGTCTCGTAAATCGGTAGAACGTAGTACTTGGTACGTACGTGATTCGGATACTCCGACGACCGTATTTACTGCCAGATTATCCGGGGATCTCATGGGTCGCTTCCCGATAATCCACCGATGACGCACAACTTGCACTCTTGAATAATCTGGGATATATAGAAGAGAGAGAAAATTAATCTAGGATTAATTACGGAGATATTTTATCCGGGATAAAATATCGTCTAGAGAGAGATAACGATTAATTCGGAATTAATCGATGAATTAATATATTCGATATATTAAACAAAATTAGATTTCGACGCGGAATTAAAATTAGATTTTAATTCGGGCAAACGAGTTAATTTAGAATTAATTCGTTAGCGACGTAAATAATAATTTCGCCAAGCGCAATTATTTATTTAAATTAGATTGAATTAACGTCGCGACGTAAGCTCGATATTTCGGAAATATCGAACCCGAACGCGTGAGTGCATGTGGGCCCACTTTCATTTGGAAACGTGTGGGGCCCACATGAAACATGTCATTCTAATGCATTGCATGTAGATAGTGTACAATACACTCAATGTTATTGCATGTAGATAGTGTACAATGCACTCAATGTTATTGCATGGAAATTGAGTGTTTGACACTCTAAGCCATTGCATGTGTTGTGTCATAAATTTATTATTAATTTAATAAATTATGGCATAAATATAAATTGATTTTTGGTAAATCATTTTAATAAACATAACACAACTTCTTCTCTCTCAAATTTCTCTCCTCTCTCACGCCCATTTGAGCAAAGTGTTCACTGGTTTGGAACCAGTTTGGGCGTGAGCTAAAGGGAAGCAAGAGTGGTTTCTCATGGTGAGAAATCAAGTGCTAGCACACTTACAAGTCTTGCGAAGGTGGTAGGGAGGTTCCCCCATGAGACGGGATCCATCCGACGAAGATTGGAGCTCCGTTTCTTCACTCAATTTTCTGTTTTTGTAGGCAGTGGACTGCATGCAGTAGGCTTACATGGCAGTGCGTTTTTGGGCTTGAATCGTCTCCAAATCGACATAACCGATCAATGTGAGTATTCCGCTACCTCCGTTGATGTGTTCACACATAATTTCATGTCTTGATTTGATCTTGGGACCTTATAGAAAACCAACAGTAATTAATAATTCTATACACTTTGGTAATTAAATTGGGAATTTGGAATTTGTAATTTAATTATATTGGGCCTAATTTTGGAAATTGGACTTTTGAATGTTGTTATTGGGCTTATTGGGCTTGGTTGTACTAAGTTGGGTTTAGGCTAAATTGGTTGGATCCAATTGGGCCCAAAACCACCTTCATAAAGCCCAAATGCGACTAATGGACCTTTAAGTATTTAAATTGATTTATGGGCTTATGGGGTTAACTCCCGGATTGGACTTTGGTTATTGGGTTTGACCCGAGTTGACCAAAAGTCCACACCTTAAAGAAATTATTTAAAAGCCCATTGGACTTTAATTAAATTAACGTTGGAAGTAATCGGGCTTTGAGACCCGTAACGATTAAATTTGGAATTTAAATCGTTAAAGGTTCGTTAAATAAAGTGTAGTATTTAATTTGGAATTAAATAGTGAATTAGTATTAAATACAAATTGAATTGCATTTAATTATGCAGTTTAATTTAATTCGAGAATTCATACTTTGAGTACTTATTCGCAAAACGAGTTTGACTCGAGCAAAATCAAATCGTTGTTTGAACATTGGATGGTCACTAATTATCAGATTAATTAATTTGATTAGATTGATTGATAACATGCTTGTGTGAATACATGGTTACGATGCATGAATAATGTATATCGGATGGATATTAGAAGGATGGGGCAATTTTGGAAATTATTGTAATAAATTTGAAATTTATTAATTGGACATGCGTGTCCAGCCTTATTACCTCCTTATTCTTTGTATTCTCTTCTCATTTATTCCCCTCAATGTAAATGAGGTTTCTTTAGAAGTGTAGTGTAACGGGTAGAAGCAAATACTTGTGCTAGCGGGAGAGAGAAATGGAGAGATTTGATCTAGGATCAATGAGTAAAGTATCCATCCGCATATCATTATTATTTTATTATATGCGCTTTATTATGTATTTAGAATGCATGTTTAAGGGTGTATGATGATGAGACCTTAACAAAGATAATAAATTGGTTGCCAATTTGCACACGAAAAACCCTCACAAATATTAAGCGTTTTTCCTTCCATTGAGTGATTCTTACTCAAGATCCGAGACTGGCATTGGCTTGTTGGCCAAAGTCAAGGCCTTTGTCTGACAAGGATGTGTTTGAATAACGAGAGCTTTGTTCCATATCAGTGTCATGTCCAAGTTGTGGTTTGTTGGCCAAAGTCGAGACCACTTCTTGTCCATCGACATTGATTACAAAGCTTTTCATGGTCAATTGGCCACGCTTAACTGGGATCACTAAGTTTGTTGTGCCAAAGCCAAGGCTTAGTTGATTCAGAGGAAAAATGTTACGTAATGTATTGGATATATTGGCATATATAAGATATATGTTTCGGACTTGGATGTCCCCCTACTGGATCTAGGAATTGGATTGGATCCAATTGATCTTAGAGATCTACCTAGTTAATTATCATACAATTTATTGGCCAAAGCCAAGATTGTGTGATATTTAACGGGATCCTAGCCCACTAGGAAACACAGTTTCCCGAGTACTCGACAGAGGGTTAGAGGCTCGCCGAAAAATAGTGGGAGGCAAGAATTGAATTTTCAATATTCGTTTAATTACTTGCCATACGCGCTCAAATCAAATATCATTCGTCAAATAAATTAAATGTTAGTTGGACTAATATTTAAAACGTTGTTTTAATAAACAGTTGGACTGTATTCAAACAAATTAAAAGTATAGTTGATTAATATAGTTGGACTTTAATAATCATTATATTTAAAAGTACCGAAATCGTTGATTAAATAGTTGGACTATTAGAATCAAGATAAAATTGAAAGATTGACATTTAAAACATAATCCTAGGGAAAATGTATTTAAATGGTTTAATTTTTCGAATTGGGAATAAAATTTCAGGATGGTCCTGGAAACTAATAGTTCCTTTATTTGATAAAATAACATATTATGCCTAAGCCCGAGTTAAGCAAATAGTAGAGCATAATCTTTGGAAGATTTATGTAATGATAACTTAGTGTTTAATCCATTAAGCTTGTCGCAGTAGACTCCTTAATTTCTTTGTCAGAACTAAGGGTTAGATCCTTAAAGTATGATAATGAAATTGAAGGATCTTCATAAATCTATACTTAGATTTTAGAAGTACTGAAATTGCAATTGATAACTCTTGGAAAGTTAATGACTATTCTCAAGGAGACAAAGTCAAACTTTGCAACATGGCAAGTAGCGTAAGGCGCACCTTACTTCGATATTCTAGAAACCCTAGGCTTGGCCAAAGGCTTCTGGAGTGTGGAAAAGGGCAAAGGCAAAATCATTATAATCTTCTGGGAAGATAAATGACATATCCCAAAATGTCTGCCTTAATTGTGGCAAACGGGATCGCGGAAGCATGACTGCCGTTTGGACAAAGCAGACATGAAGGAATTGAAGACGAGCAAGGCTCTGACTTCAAATATATTTGTCATAATTATGTTCACTACTAGTATTTGTTAGACATTATGACCCATAGCGTCAGTGTTTTGTAAATGATATTGTATTATTGTACAAAATCAACTATGTGATAATGAAATTGCCTTTTGCCGTTTTGTAAAATTATTTACTTTGATATATTAATGGCAAAAGTCCATATGATTAGTTCCGTATTGAGATGATATGAGACAGTATCAATATAAAAGGTTTAATAATTAAATATCCCTAGTCGGAGTATTATCGAGATCGGACATCGATAATGCGGAATAGACTAGTATTGCACTTGTGCGCGTTGTGATGGCACAACGGCATAGTTCTCATATATTTAAGTATTGGATACTTATGCAAGTGCGATAGGAGGTTGTGTTTTACCGATGGTACGGAAAACATTTCGCTCTGGATAGACCCCGCGGAATCCCATTGGTAGTATGTCTGCGTGTCTATGGGAGGCCGCATCAGGGTAGGTGTATATGGTCTTAACCTAAGACTTGCATCGCTAGTACTTGCGACAATCGGTAAACTTTGGTTTTGGTGGTTCGGGGCTTTAACCGGTTCTGTGTACGCCTCTTCTGGGTTTATCGGGAATCGTAGTGTACTGGATGTGATGTCAAGATGGAAGTATCACTTCAGACATATGGAGATGATGATCACACTGGATACAGAACTAGTACTCTATAAAAGGTTGCAACCGTCGGGACAATATGACTAGGTCAGGATTGTCCGATTTAAAGAGACTAGTTGTTTGATGTCCGATATATGTTTCGTACGGGGCAGACACATTTCCAGCCCCAGGCCTAACATGTGATCGTCCGATACTGGATCGATGTATGCGATAATACGGTATACTACGCTTGATAAAGATCTAATATTCCAATAAGAATATTTCTGGAGAATTGGGTAGGCATGGCGCTTTGCTAGAAGCCAACCTTGTCTTGTAAATCGGTAAAAACGTAGTACGAGGTACGTACGTGTTCGGATTATCCGACGACAGTATTTACTGCCACATATCCGGAGATCTCTTGGGTCGCTTCCTGAAGATTCACCTATGATGTTTGATTCGAACTTTATTAATCTTGGATTAATTACGGAGAAACTTTATCTTGGATAAAATGCCTAATTATGAGAGAGAACGATTAATTTGGAATTAATCGATAAAATAATATATTCGATATATTAAACGAAATTAGATTTCGACGCGGAATTAAAATCGGATTTTAATTCGGGCAAACGAATTAATTTAGAATTAATTCGTTAGCGATGTGAATAGTAATTTCGCTAGGCGTAATTATTTAATTCACGTCGCGACGGAAATTCGTTAATTCGGAATTAGCGAAACCGAGCCCGAAAGTGTTTGCGGACACATTCGTATTTTGAAACGAGTGGGACCCGCAAATCACATCGCGAAGTCTCATCACTTGACACGACTAGTTGATGGATGTATCTAGTCACCTTTATGGGATGATACATTGTCACTATTCTCAATGTAAGTTGGTGAGGCCATTTAATGGCTTTTGGGAGGGAAAACCTTTTCACGGTTTTTGAAGGGTTTTTTACCAAAATATTTTGGTAATTGTTATATCATCATTCACGTTTTTGAAACAATAAAAGTGAAAAAGAAAACCAAAAGCCTCTCTCTCTCTTCTTCTTCTTGCTCACGCCGTGAGCTTCCCCAAGGCAGAAAAATTGTTTTTCATTTCTCCATTTTTGCTAGCACAATGAGGGATCAAAGGAGGTGATAGGGAAACACCTTGGAGCTTGGAACACTTGAAGACTTGAAGCTTCTCTCCCTTTATGCTCTTGGCCGAAAGTTTCTACCTTGAAGACTCAAGGATTTTTCTTCATCAATTTTCGTCATAAGCTTTGTAAGTATGATTCCGCCATGCTTCAAGCTTTGAATGTATAAATTGTGTATTTCTTTGGCTTATACTTTCTTTGGGACTAATTATAGAAACCTACAATGGTATCATGGAGCCATGTTTAAGCATGAAATACATTAGGGTTTATTTGGGGAAAATTGATTGAAGCATGTTCTTGTGAAATTTGATGATAAAGTATGCTTATATGTATGATATATGATGTAATACATGATCAATTTTGAGAAAAATGCATTGGATGATTTTTCCCCAAAATGGTTGCTTTGGCCGAATGTGGAGGTGCTTCCACTGGTTTGGAATTTTTCATGCACAAGTTCATTAGATGACTTAAGTATGATTATATGTATGATATATGATGTAATACATGATCAATTTTGAGAAAAATGCATTGGATGATTTTTTTTCCCCAAATTGATGCTTTGACCGAATGTGGAGGTCCTTCCACTGGATTGAAATTTTTTCATGCACAAGTTCATTAGATGACTTAAGTATGATTATATGTATGAAATATGATCTTATACATGATCAATTTTGAGAAAAATGCATTGGATGATTTTTCCCCAAAATTGTTACTTTGACCGAAAATGGAGGTCCTTGCACTGAATTGGAATTTTTGTGTACAAGTTCATTAGATGACTTAAAAATATATACGTATAATTGATTAGTGATTCAATTGGATTGAAAAACAAATCGAACTGCAAAAATCCCTCTTGGCCGAATGCAATATGACATGTTAAAGGATTTTTCTTGTTCAAATAAATGTTGGACATGTGTTTTGAACAAGTGGATTAATAAATTATAAATTGTGTTTTGGAAATATTTAGTTTAATGAATTAATCATGGATTTACACTTTAATTAATTGAATTTTAAAATTTGGAATATTAAAATTTAATTAATGGGCTTAATTGTAAAATTGGGCTTGTATTATTATATTTGGGCATAATGGGCTTGGTTGGGCCAAGTAGATTTGGGCCAAAAGGATTGGATCCAATTTGGGCTTAAATCACTCCATTAAGTCCAAATATAGTAAAATGGGCTTTAATGTTTAATTGGGCCTTATGGGCTTGAAATTGATTTTATGGCATTTAAGGGTGATTCCTTATTTGGGCTTGGTAATTGGGTTTGACCCACATTGACCAAAGCCCAAGCCTTTATAAATCAATTGAAAGCCATCGGACTTTAATTAAACAAACATGGGATGTTATGGAAAACTCACAGCGATGATTGTGACACAGCTCATGCTATTATGTTAGCTTCGATGACTCAGCACTTTCGTCGCAAGAATATGGACTTGGATCCTTATAATATGATGGCTAGACTGAGAGATCTCCACCGCACCAACAAGCGGATGGAGAGGTATGAGTTGGTGAAGAAGAAACTCTTCCGCGCCCGAATGACTGAAGGCGCATCAGTTGAGGCCCACGAGGCTCAAATGATCGCCGATATTGATGAGTTGGCCAATATGGGAATAGTCTTGGAGGCTGAGCTGACCGTAGATTTGATCTTACAGTCACTTCCTGATACTTGGAAACAAATCATAATCAACTATAAGTTGATGGACACGGATGACTCTCTTGGAGAGCTGTTATCCATCTTGAAGGAGTCTGAAAAAGAACTCCAAATAGGGGGGCAAGCGCGAGGCGCACTATGCATCGACCTCTCACAGCCAAGGGCTGGGCCCAAAGCTACTGGAGGGGTGAGGAAGAAGAAACATAAGAAAAAGGGTAAAGGCAAGTTGACAAAAGCTTCTGGGAAGCCAAGGGACAAGTCTCAAGATGTCTGCCTCAACTGCGGCAAGAAGGGTCACTGGAAACGTGACTGCCGAATGGGCAAGGGACACAGGGAGGATATCAAGGAATGCAAGGCACTAGCCTCTGGTATGTTTGTTATTGAGATAAATATGACTACTTCTAGTTTTAAAATTGGATTTTTGATTCTGGTTGTGCTGCTCATATATGTACTGATTTGCAGGATCTGCAGAATAGCAGGATGCTGGCTTTAGGGTAGGTTGATCTACGAGTCGGAAATGGAACTCCAGTTGCTATTTTGGCTGTAGGGACTTTTGTGTTGGAATTGCCCTCGGGGCATGTGCTTAAACTTTTGAACTGTTTTTATATACCTAGTTTGACTAGGAATATCATATCTGTATCTTTGTAAACCCAGCATGGGTACACTTTTGTATTTAGAAACACTGGGTGTTATTTATATAAAGATGATGCAGAAATTTGCACTACCGTTACAAATAATGGCCTTTATATTTTGAATATAAATGAATCTCCTAAACATAAAATAACAAACAAAAGGCTCAAAAGGAGTAATCTAAAAGATGAAGCTTACATGTGGCATTGTCGTCTAGGACACATTAACAAGACTCGCATATCCACACTTTCGAAGAGTGGGTACTTGGACGGATTTGATCCTAATTCATATGATGTCTGCGAATCTTGTCTTTTAGGCAAATGCCTAAATCACCTTTTAGAGGTAAAGGTGAACGTGCCACAGAACTGTTAGCCCTCGTTCATAGCGACGTATGTGGGCCCATGTCTAGCCAGGCTAGAGGTGGATATCATTACTTCGTAACCTTTACGGATGATGCATCTCGTTATGGTTATGTGTATCTAATGAGACACAAGTCGGAAACTTTTGAGAAATTCAAAGAGTTTCGACACGAAGTAGAAAAACAAACAGGCAAGAGTATTAAGACACTGCGGTCGGACCGTGGTGGCGAATACTTAAGTTATGAGTTTCAAGATTACTTGAGAGAATATGGTATTCTTTCACAGTGGACTCCTCCTGGAACACCGCAATTAAACGGTGTGTCTGAACGGAGAAATCGTACCTTGTTAGACATGGTAAGGTCGATGATGAGTCGCACTGAGCTACCTATATCCTTCTGGGGATACGCATTAAACAGTGCCGTACTTATTTTGAATAAGGTCCGTCAAAGTCTGTTGAACAGACTCCATATGAGATATGGACAGGGAGGAAACCAGGTTTCTCTTTCCTGAAGATTTGGGGATGCTGGGCATATGTTAAACGTTTGGAAGGTACCAAACTAGAACCTAAATCAGATAAATGCCTTTTCGTGGGATATCCTAAGGAAACCAAAGGATATTACTTCTATCACCCACAAGAGAACAAAGTATTTGTTGCTCTACATGCATTTTTCCTTGAGAGGAATTCTTAGATGCAGTGGTAAGTGGGAGGAAAGTGGAGCTCGATGAAAATCGTAGTGATACTGTTCCTGGCAATGAATCAACGACGGAACATAAACAGACCATCCAGGATGAGTCTGTACCACAATCTTCATATACACAAGAGCGCGTAGGTCGGAGAGAGTCAGGACGGTACCTGAGAGGTATGGGTTCCTGATCTCGCCTCATGTAGATATTAATCTTATTGAGGATAATGAACCGACTACGTATGAGGAAGCAATACAGAATATTGATTCCGCTTTATGGCAAGAAGTCATGAAGTCCGAGATGGATTCCATGTACGCCAACCAAGTTTGGACACTGGTTGATGCACCCAGAAGGCGTAATGCCTATTGGATGCAGATGGATCTTCAAGAAGAAGACCGACATGGATGGCAACGTACAAACGTACAAAGCTCGGCTTGTAGCAAAGGGGTATCGTCAACAATATGGTATTGATTATGACGAAACTTCTCACCCGTTGCCATGATTAAATCCATTCGGATAATGCTTGCAATAGCTGCATATTTCGATTACGAGATATGGCAGATGGACGTTAAAACCGTTTTCCTTAACGGAAACCTTTTAGAGGATGTTTATATGCAACAGCCTGACGGTTTTATCGTACCTAGACTTGCAAACAAGGTTTGTAAGTTAAATCGATCCATTTATGGATTGAAGCAAGCATCACGGTCATGGAATCAGCATTTTGATGAGATCATAAAACAATATGATTTCGTACAAAACGATGATGACCCTTGTGTATACAAGAAGGTTAGTGGGAGAGCACTGACTTTTATTGTCCTTTATGTCGACGACGTATTGCTTATAGGCAATGACATTCCCATGCTAACGTCGGTGAAAGCTTGGCTTTCATTAAAATTCTCCATGAAAGATCTGGGAGAAGCAGCCATTATTCTGGGAATAAATATCTACCGGGATAGATCTAGAAAGCTGCTTGGACTCTCCCAGAGTACATATATTGACAAAGTGTTGAAGCGATTCAACATGGATCAATCCAGGAAGGGATTGATGCCAATGTCGCGTGGTATCTTCTGTCTAAAGACATGTGTCCTAAGACTAAAGAAGAGAGAGATAACATGAGTCGGATACCGTTCGCCTCGGCAGTCGGATCGATCATGTATGCCATGATATGTACGCGACCTGATGTGTCATATGCTTTGAGCATGTGCAGTCGCTTTCAGGCCGATCCAGGTGAAGGTCATTGGATGGCAGTAAAAAATATCCTTAAGTATCTTAGACGAAAAAGGATGCTTTCTTAATTTATGGAGGTAGAGAACTTTAGGTATCTGGGTACACCGATGCAAGTTTCCAAACCGACAAGGACGACTTTTAAGTCACAATCGGGGTATATTTTTTGTTTGAATAATGGAGCAGTGAGCTGGAAATCTTCCAAGCAAGATACTGTTGCTGATTCAACAACAGAAGCGGAGTATATCGCTGCGTAGGAAGCAGCAAAGGAGGCAGTTTGGATCCGAAAATTCCTAATCGGATTAGGAGTAGTTCCGTTAGCAGCTGAGCCCGTGCCATTGTATTGTGACAATAACGGGGCTATAGCACAAGCTAAGGAACCAAGGTCTCATCAACGATCCAAGCATGTTCTTCGGCGTTACCATCTGATTCGGGAGATTATACATCGTGGCGATGTAAAAGTCGAGAAGGTCGCATCGGATGACAACATTGCAGATCCGCTGACGAAGGCTGTTCTTCAGGATGTGTTTGAACGACATATACATAGTTCAGGTATTAGATGCTTGAGTGACTGGCTATAGGCCAAGTGGGAGATTGTTAGACATTATGACCCATAGCGTCACTGTTGTAAATGATATTGTATTATTGTACAAAATCAACTATGTGATAATGAAATTGCCTTTTTCCATTTTGTAAAATTATTTACTTTGATATATTAATGGCAAAAGTCCATATGATTAGTTCCGTATTATTGAGATGATATGAGACAGTATCAATATAAAGGTTTAATCATTAAATATCCATAGTCGGAGTATTATCGAGATCGGACATCGATAATGCGGAATAGACTAGTATTGCACTTGTGTGCGAGAGTTGTGATGGCACAACGGCATAGTTCTCATATATTTAAGTATGGGATACTTATGCAAGTGCGATAGGAGGTTGTGTTTTACCGATGGTACGGAAAACAGTTTCGCTCTGGATAGACCCCGCGGAATCCCATTGGTAGTATGTCTGCGTGTCTATGGGAGGCCGCATCAGGGTAGGTGTATATGGTCTTAACCTAAGACTTGCATCGCTAGTACTTGCGACAATTGGTAAACTTTGGTTTTGGTGGTTCGGGGCTTTAACAGGTTCTGTGTACGCCTCTTCTGGGTTTATCGGGAATCGTAGTGTACTGGATGTGATGTCAAGATGGAAGTATCACTTCAGACATATGGAGATGATGATCACACTGGATACAGAACTAGTACTCTATAAAAGGTTGCAACCGTCGGGACAATATGACTAGTTCAGGATTGTCCGATTTAAAGAGACTAGTTGTTTGATGTCCGATATATGTTTCGTACGGGGCAGACACATTTCCATCCCCAGGCCTAACATGTGATCGTCCGATACTGGATCGATGTACGCGATACTACGGTATACTACGCTTGATAAAGATCTAATATTCCAATAAGAATATTTCTTGAGAATTGGGTAGGCATGGCGCTTTGCTAGAAGCCAACCTTGTCTTGTAAATCGGTAAAAACGTAGTACGAGGTACGTACGTGTTCGGATTATCCGACGACCGTATTTACTGCCAACATATCCGGAGATCTCTTGGGTCGCTTCCTGAAGATTCACCTATGATGTTTGATTCGAACTTTATTAATCTTGGATTAATTACGGAGAAACTTTATCTTGGATAAAATGCCTAATTAGGAGAGAGAACGATTAATTTGGAATTAATCGATAAAATAATATATTCGATATATTAAACGAAATTAGATTTCGACGCGGAATTAAAATCGGATTTTAATTCGGGCAAACGAATTAATTTAGAATTAATTCGTTAGCGATGTGAATAGTAATTTCGCTAGGCGTAATTATTTAATTCACGTCGCGACGGAAATTCGTTAATTCGGAATTAGCGAAACCGAGCCCGAAAGTGTTTGCGGACACATTCGTATTTTGAAACGAGTGGGACCCGCAAATCACATCGCGAAGTCTCATCACTTGACACGACTAGTTGATGGATGTATCTAGTCACCTTTATGGGATGATACATTGTCACTATTCTCAATGTAAGTTGGTGAGGCCATTTAATGGCTTTTGGGAGGGAAAACCTTTTCACGGTTTTTGAAGGGTTTTTTACCAAAATATTTTGGTAATTGTTATATCATCATTCACGTTTTTGAAACAATAAAAGTGAAAAAGAAAACCAAAAGCCTCTCTCCCTCTTCTTCTTCTTGCTCACGCCGTGAGCTTCCCCAAGGCAGAAAAATTGTTTTTCATTTCTCCATTTTTGCTAGCACAATGAGGGATCAAATGAGGTGATAGGGAAACAACCTTGGAGCTTGGAACACTTGAAGACTTGAAGCTTCTCTCCCTTTATGCTCTTGGCCGAAAGTTTCTACCTTGAAGACTCAATGATTTTTCTTCATCAATTTTCGTCACAAGCTTTGTAAGTATGATTCCGCCATGCTTCAAGCTTTGCATGTATAAATTGTGTATTTCTTTGGCTTATACTTTCTTTGGGACTAATTATAGAAACCTACAGTATTGAAATTGGATTTAAATACTTAGTGTGATACATAAATATGTACTGATGTTCAGAATCTGCTGTGAGTAGGATACTGACTTCAGATTGAGATTTAATCTACGAATTGGAAACGGGACGGAATTCGTTGTTTTAACCGTAGATACCTAAGTTTAGGAACTACCCTCGGGTGTGTACCTAAATTTGAAAATTGTTATAATGTAACTAGTTTGACTAGAAATATTATCTTTATATCAGTGTTTAACCCACTGCGGATGAACCTTTATATTCTAGAACACTGAAGTATTTCATTATATAAAGATGATATTGAGATAAACACATTAGATGTGAATAACAGAATTTATATTTTGAATGTAAATAAATCTCAAATGTATTACATGACAAACAAATAGCTCAAACTGATTTGATCAGAAGAAACTAATTGTGGCATTGTTGTCTGGGACACAATCAAACAGTACTCGTATATTCACACTTTCGAAGAGTGGGTACTAGGACTAATTTTATTCCATTCAAATAAAGTCTACGAATCTAGTCCATTGGGCAAAGTGCCTAAAACACCTTTACTTGGTAAAAGTGCAAATTCCACCAATCTGTTAGCCCTAGTTCATAGTGAAGCAAGTGGGCCCATGTCTAGCTAGGCTAAAGATGGATATGGATATTTCGTGACCTATACGGATGTGGCATCGCGTTATGGTTATGTGTCTCTTTTGAAACATAAATCAGAAAATTTTAAGTTTCGACACGAAAATAGACAAACAGATCGGCTATAGTATTATACCGTCATGGTAAGACCGTAATGGAAAATACTTAAGCAACAAGTTTCTAATATACTTGAAAGAGTATAATATTCTTTCAATAAGGACTCCTCTCGGAACACATCAGTTTGACGATGTGTTCGAATAGAGAAACCAATTTTGTTGGACATGATAAGGTTAATCATGAGTCGTTCTGAGCTACCATTTCCTTCAACGGATACGCTTTAACAGTGTAAGAACTTATTTTGAATAGGGTTCCATAAAATCTGTTTGACAAATTTCATATTAGATATGAACGGGAAAGAAACTGGGTTTCTCATTTCTGAAAATTTGGGTATGCTAGGCATATGTTTGGATGATACCAAACTAAAATCCAAATTGGATAAGTGACAAATTATAGGTAATCCTAAGGATACCAAAGTATAGTACTTATACAACTCACAAGAGAACAATTTTATTGTTGCTCACCATGCGGTTTTCCTAAGAGGAATACCTATATACAGTGGTAAGTGGGAGGATAGTAAAACTCGATGAAAATCGGAGTAATACTATTCAAGGCACCCATTCCTTAATGGAACATAAATAGTTCATCAAGGATGAAACTATACCAGTAATCTTCGAATACACAAGAACCACGTATGTCGGAGAGAGTCAGAAAACAACCTGGGGTATGGGTTTCTGATCTCACCTCATAAAGATGTCTATCTTATTGAGGAATACCAACTGACTACGTATGAGGAAGTGATACAAGGTATCGACTCCCTATTATGGCAAAGTGCCATGAGTCCGAAATGGATTCCATGTATATCAACAAGTTTGGATACTAGTTGATGTACCGTAAGACATTGTGCCTACTGGTACTTTATAAGTCTTCAAGGAAGACATACATGGATGGCAACATACCAACGTATAAAGCTAGGATTTTAGCGGAAAGGTATCGTTATCAACATTGTGTTGATTACGATTCAACCTTTTACCTGTTGCCACGGTAAATCCATTTGGATAAAGCTTGCTAAAAGCTGAATGTTTCATTTATGAAATATGACAGCTGAACGGGAAAATCGCTTTCCTGAAAAGGAAACCTTTTGGAGGATGTTTACAACATCATGTCGGTTTTGTCGTACCTAAACTAGCAAACAAGGTTTGCAGGTTGTTCGATCCATGTTTGGATTGAAGCAAGCATAAGTTCTTGGAATTATCGTTTTGATGTAATCATAATGGAGTATGATTTAATTCAAAACGAAAATGGTTCTTGTGTATATAATAAGGTTATTGGGAGCGCACTGCTAATCGTTGTCCTATAAAATAATGATAATATGTCATTTCTTGGAAATGATATTCCCATAATTATAACAATCGGCGAAAGCTTGGCTTTTGAATACTCTCCGAGAAATCGTACATTGAAAAATGTACGCGACCTGGTGTCTCATACGCTTTGAGCATATAAAGTCACAAACATGACAATCCAAGTGATAGTCACTGGATTGATATTAAAAACATCCTTTAGTTTCTTAGAGAACTAAGGATGTTGTCTTATACTATGGAAAAGGAGAACTTGAAGTGACTGGGATCACTACTGCAAGTTTCCTAAACCGATAATAACGACTATAAGTCGCATAACGGTACTATACAGTTTGAATAACGGAACAGTGAGCTGGAAATCTTTCAAGCAAAATACTGTTACCGAATAAACAACAAATGCGGGTTATTGCTGCTGCTGAGGCAGCAATAGAAGCCTTCTAAGTCGATAACAAATCTAATTAGATTAGATATAGTTCTGTTAGCAGCTGAGTTAGGCTTCAGCACATGCTAAAGAATTAACGGTCTCATCAACGATCCAGATACATACTGCGATATTCATCTGATTCGTTCGGATCATACATCATGGCAATGTGATGATCGAATAAATCGCATCAGATGATAATCATGCAAATCTGCTGACGAAACCCTTTCATCAGCAGTTTGAGCCAACCGTACATAGTTCGGGTGTAGGACACTCGAGTGACTGGCTATAGGCCAAGTGGGAGATTGTTGGACAATTATGACCCATAACGTCACTATTTGTACAGATCATGGTGTTGTTGTACAAATTAACTATGTGACAAAGGAGATTGCACTCTTATCATTTTTGATTAGATCACTTAGATGTATAAATGATAGGAGGTCCCTATGATTTGTTCTTGGATTGAGAATGATATGAGACAGTATCAGTCCACGAAGGATAAATCATTAAATATCCCTAGTCAGAGTATTATCGAGATTGGACATCGATAAATGCATAAAAGACTAGTATTACACTTGTGCGCATTGTGAGGGCATACCGGCATAGTTCTCATATATTTGGGTATAGGATACTCATACAAGTGTAATATGAGGTTGTGTTTTACCGATGGTACGGGAAACAGCTTCGCTCTGGATAGACCCCCTCTGAATTCCATTAATCGAATATATTATTTTGTCGATTAATTCCAAATTAATCTTTCTCTCTTTTCAAATAGTACTTTATCAAAGATAAATTTTCTCCGCAATTAATCCCAGATAAATTAAGTTTGGATCATACGTCATCGGTGAATCTTCGGGAAGCGACCCAAGAGATCCCTGGATATGTTGGCAGTAAATACGGTCGTCGGACTATCCGGCAAAGTTTCGATTTGATTTCTATTATTCAGATTCTGACGAGGATGAAGCTGAGCTGTTTGTACCAAATACATCAAGAATTGAGGATGAAATTCTGTATCCTCAAAATGAAAATCTAGGAGATTCCATTGCACAAATGTTTGAAGAAGATCTACCTGAGCCAATCATTTCAACCAGATCAGAGGATGAAGACCTAAAATCTGACATTTCTTTTCATCCTCAGGTTGAAAATTTTGAAACATGTATTTCACAGATGACAGATGAATAGTTGAATGCATAAATTTTCAAATACATCTGTGAAGAAAAGGTGGAGCAAGAAGCAGAGCAAATGGAAGAACAAATGTCTGACCTTATTAAAGATCCAGAGCATTCAGGAGAAACATCGATGTTTTGGGGAGTACAAACCAAAGATATCAACCAGAAGCTTGACAGAATGGAACTTCCATTCCAAGTCAAGCACCATACGAGACCTCCTGATTTTCTTTCTTTCTTTGCAGGAACCAATGGAGCAACAAAGATCAAAAAGGTGGCACGAGCACTAATATGACAAAATTCTTTTTGCCACTTTACCGTTGGAAGAGACCCTTCAAAAGCAACGCTCACGGAATTGTCTTTGATAGGACATCCAAAACGACGCTGAAACCTCCTTAACAGATGGATTTCAGTCACGTCTGGCTGAAGACGAAAAATTTAGCGCTAGCAGGGAGGCAACCCGTGTAATTTGTTGTAATTTCTGTTTTCATATTTTGTGTATACATAGTGTGAACTTTTTTAATTTTGTGTGTTATTTTTGTAGGGAAAGGCACAAATGGAGCATTTTAAGACAGAAGGAATTGTGTTTGGAAATTAAAGATGAAAACAATTCATTAACGATGGCTGAATAAGGAATGAAATCTTAAGACGCATCCTAATGGATTTATATACCAAACGAGTGGCGTATTGCATACACAATTCCGTTGTCTTAATTATTACTTTGATTCGCTTTACTGTTGTAATTATCTTTATTTTCGTAGACAGGATCCAGACTTTTTGACCTTTCACGATTTCTTTTGTTGTTTAGCTAACAATCGTCCTTTGGAAGATATTAGTGCTATTATTACTCACCCTTTTTCAGGTACTATAAATTCAGCCCGTCATTGCACTTTTGAAGGAATCCTGATTTGAGAAAGAAATATATAAAAAATGGAAGCTACTTCAAGAAGACGAGTTGAGAACATCTGTGTGTTTTGCGATAGTACTGTTGGTACTAAACCACAATACATAGACGCAGCACAGGAATTGGGTCGAGTCTTAGCAGCAAGGAATATGCATTTAATATATGGCGGAGGCAATCTTGGACTAATGGGGATCGTTTCAAAAGCCGTACAAGAAGGAGGCAGTCATGTTTTGGGAATCATCCCAAAACCCTTGGCAGAGGCTAATCTTATTGGATCATCAAACGGAGAGGAATTGATCGTGTCAGGTATGTCTGAACGACTGGTTGAAATGATTAACCATTCTGATGCTTTTATTGCTTTGCCAGGTGGCTTGGGTACATTAGAGGAAATTTTTATAGTACTATATTGGGCAAACCTGAACATACACCAGAAACCGCTTGGATTGCTTAACGTTGATGGATTTTATGATTTTCTTTGTGTGTTTCTTGATGATGCTCGGAGAAATGGGTTCGTGTCAAAACCTATGAAAGAACTCCTTTTTACTGCCAGAACTGCACAGGATTTAATTGATCAACTCGTAGCCTTTGAACCACAAGTGGACCCTATCATTTCAAAGATAAAATGGTCCGATAACGATCGTGGTAAGAAGCGTCGAATAAATCTGGATCTTAACCTTTAATTTCCTGTAGAATTTCAGCTAACCAGGTATGATTTTCTAAACTCTTCTTCTACTTGTTAAGACATTGGGGACAATGTCTCATTTAGGTTTGGGGGTGAGGAATAGTTAATAGTACTTGTTTGTATTGTGTTTTTATTTCTAGTCCAAAATTTTTCGAAAAATACAAAAAAATTAAAAAATTAATAAAAATAAAGGGCATATTTAAAGATAGGTGATGGTTTGGTGTCTTCCTTCACTCACTACCTTTTTATAAGGAAAAGTTGTGGAGGCACCTAGATAATCATTCACTTGTAGCGTGTTGTGACAGACTAGTTTGGAGGACTCGTTGTTTATTCCTGACAACAAGCGATAAGAGCCTAAGAGGCTTGGGTATTTAAGTGAGCCTCGCTCCACCTTCCCTCTGGGGAATCTACAACGGGAAGTCCATTCGACAGTTAGTCACACACCATAAACTGAGCCTTTGATTAAACTTTTAAAAAAAAAAAAAACATGTAAATTATAGTTTTATGACTAGTAGAAATATGTGGTTGTTATGTTGACTAAAAAGATGAAATTGGTAAGAAATAGCTGTGTAAGGAATTTCCACTCCTGAGACGTATTTCAAACCTAATTCAAAACAAGTTAATTTTTGTTTATTCACTTTTGAATTATTTAATCTGTAAATTCTCCATAAAACTGACTAAAATGAATCTTCATATACTTAGTTAGCAGATATTATCAACATACATGGTAACATACAGACATAAGCTAAAATTGAAAAGTTTGTAATATCCAGTACTCTAGTTCATTTGGAGGAAACATCTAAAAAAAATAGTGATGGAATAAAATTAAAAAAAAAAAAAAAAAACATCTGAGATCCGCGTTATTAAGTCTGTAAGGGTATTTTAATACCTAGTGCCCTAAAACCAACTGGTTTGGGAGTTATTGGCCCAAAACTAGCTACATGGATCAAAAATGATGAAAAATTTATATATATGTATATATATCTGAAGTCTGAGTAATTAAGTCCTTAGGGGTGTCTTAACACCTGATGCCCTAAAGCCAACTGGTTTGGGAGTCACCGACCTAAAGCTCGCTACATAGACGGAAGGTATTGTATATAAATAAAAAATAGAGAAAAATCAAAGAAAAAATCAGAAAATTTATTCCATTACTATAAAAAGATGTGAAATCTGATAGAACTTTAGGACAAAAATATTACTCTCTTATCAACTTCACTTATGACCGTTGTGGGCAAAAATGAGTTGTTTAATATTTTGTTGGCTGTGTATATGAAGAATGGTAAAAATAATCGGAGAATTTACTTATTCAGTAATTCAAAAGTGAAACAAAACATCTAGTAACTTGGATTAGAAATTTCACCTGATTAGTCACTAACATCTTTATTCTCTTTTCGCTTGTCTTTTTGCTTTTGTGTGCATTAGTTTCACTACCTTTTTACTTTTATAAAATGTTTGTGGGTATCATTGCTGTAAACCTTCACGAGACTACAACTCGTCCACTAGGGACACCTAGGGGTTTAAAGGCTTGTTGCATATGCTAAATGCAACCGTGATCCCTACGAAAGTGCCTTAGTTAAATTTTATTTTCATGTTATTTTATTTTATATTTTGCTCGAGGACTAGCAAAATGTTAGGTTTGGGGGTGTGATGAGTGGTATTTCTATCACTATTTCCCACTCATTTAAACTAATATTTTGTATAGTTTCTTGAGTTTTGTGAATGTTTTGATGTATTTTGTGTTATTTTGCTGATAAATAAAGTTTTGAAAGCATTTGAGACAATTTGGGGGCAAAATGGACAAAATTGGACAAAAAGGGCAAAATCGTCATTTCAGCGTCGCGACGCTGAAGCCTTGCGCGTCGCGACGCCCAGCGTGTGCCGAATCTGCTAAAATGCGCCGGGTCCACAAATCAGAATCAGAGAAAAGTTTGACTTTGCTAACGTGCGCCGTGCCACGTGTCACCATCACAACGGAGATGCTAAAATGCGCCTTGCCACGTGTCAACATCCTATGGTGCCGACAGTCATCATCGCCACATGTCATCTTACGTGTCGCCACGTCAACCGGTCAACCGAGTCAACAATGCCATGTGACATGCCACGTCATCATCGGCCAATCACAGCTTGACACGTGTCAACATCTCATTGTTTGGACGGCCACAGCCCCACATGTCGCCACATCATCTTCCACATCAGCAGCCACGTCAGCAAGTCAACCGAGTCAACATGCCACGTCATCATCAGCCAATCACAGCGCGACACGTGTCAACATCTCATTCGTCCGACGGCCGCCGCCCCACGTGTCGCCACGTCGCCTTCCACATCATCAAAGTGACGCAAGCAATGACGTCATGAACAGTTGACACGTCAGCGTGACGCAAGCAATGACGTCATGAACAGTGCCACGTCATCGGATAAGATTCTGAGCCGACCAACCAGCGCGTGACACGTGTCGAACTGTACCCCGCGTCGCAACGCTAGTGCAATTTGGGCGTCGCGACGCTGGACCTTACCTGAGCCTATAAATAGAGATCGAATTTTCAGTTTTCATTACACCTTTCTCTCTCTTTTCTTAGTTCTAAATTGAGAGCTTCTCTCTCTAGAATATTTTAGTTTAAGTTTTGTAAATATTTTTAATTACTTTTTAATAGTAATAGTATTTTACTTTGTTACTTCTTACAATTTTTACTATTTACTATGTGTAGGTAACTTTTCACCGCTAAGGTAAAAAGGTAATTCTTTTACTATTGCTATTTAGATTAATCTCCCTAAAATATAATATATAAACTATTTATAACCGGACTTAATAAGGATACCGCCAGATTGGTCGGTTGGTTATTAAATAATTATTCCGCCTTTATGGCTGGTTTATTTTTGTTCCGCCTTTATGGCTGGTATATTTCTGTTCCGCCTTTATGGCTGGTTTAATAACAAATATTACCGCCTTTATGGCTGGTTGATAAAATTATCACAAGTATATATTATATTTTATGGGAGATTTCTAATTAGTATTTAGTAGAAGTTAATTCCTTTTTCCTTAGCATTTTTTTTATTTTTCTGCATTTACTTTTTAGTAATTTTTATCTTTGTTTTACTAGTCCTAACTATGTGTTGTAACTAAGTTAGTATTCTAGGTTGTGATGATTTCTAATATCACCGTATTAAAAAAGGGTTAGATTATAGTTGGGGTAATTAAAAGAGTTATTTGTTGAGTCATAATCTTAATGCTTTTTATTAACCGATCACTAATAAAATTGATTAGGTAAACTTAAAATGAACTAGACATAGGGATTTTAAGTTTAAAACCTTAGTCTCAACAACCCACGATCTTCCTTAAGGATAGATAAACCTTTAATAGATTTCCTTACAGGATAGGAATATACATGTCGGGCGGGGGGGGGTAGTCATAATTGGAACTCAATCTTAATGAATCTAGGTAATTTAATTGACATAGACATATGGTTCAATTGGATTATACTAGGTATTTGTAAATGATCATTCGGAAGAGGCTTTTACATAATTTAGTGTTGCAGATTAATAATTCAATAATTTACCCAACTATGGTTTAACTACTTCATCTTTTAAATGATATTAGAATGATTCACAACCCTAGATTTTTGTGTCTTTTGTATTTTCTTTAGTATTTTCTTTTGTCTTTTTATTTATTATTTATTTAGCAACGCCACAATCAACCAATCAATCAAACAATCTCTCTCATCTCTATTTAATTAGATATTTGTAAATAAATAGATTCAACAATTAATAACAACAGTAGGAATTAAGTCCTCGTGGGATCGATATTTTTATACTACTTGAACGATACGTGCGCTTGCGTTATACGTGTGTGTTTACGCCGGTCAGCTATGGGTCATAACTGTCCAACAATCTCCCACTTGGCCTATAGCCAGTCACTCAAGCATCTAATACCCGAACTATGTACATGTCTCTCAAACTTTTGCTGAGGAATAGTTTTCGTCAGCGGATCTGCCATGTTGTCATCTGATGCGACCTTCTCGACCTTCACATCGCCACGATGTATGATCTCTCAAATCAGATGAAACGTCGAAGAACATGCTTGGATCGTTGATGAGACTGCGGTTCCTTAGCCTGTGCTATAGCCCCGTTATTGTCACAATACAATGGAACGGGCTCAGCTGCTAACGGAACTACTCTTAATCTAATTAGGAATTTTCGGTTCCAAACTGCTTCCTTTGCTGCTTCAGCTGCAGCAATGTACTCCGCTTCTATTGTTGAATCGGCAACAGTCTCTTGCTTGGAAGATTTCCAGCTCACCGCTCCGTTATTCAAACAAAATATGTACCCGGATTGCGACTTGCAGTCGTCTTTGTTGGTTTGGAAACTTGCATCAATATACCAGTTACCCCAAGTTCTCCATCTCTATAGATTAAGAAAGCATCCTTAGTTCTTCTAAGATACTTAAGGATATTCTTAACCGCCATCCAGTGACCTTCACCTGGATCGGCCTGATATCGACTACACATGCTCAAAGCATTTGAGACATCAGGTCGCGTACATATCATGGCATACATGATCGATCCGACTGCCGAGGCAAACGGTATCAGACTCATGTTGTCTCTCTCATCTTGAGTTTTAGGACACATGTCCTTAGATAGATAGATGCCATGTGACACTGGCAACAGTCCTCTCTTGGACTGATCAATGTTGAATCTCTTCAACACTTTGTCAATGTACGTACTCTGGGAGAGTCCAAGCAGCTTTCTATATCTATCCCGGTAGATCTTTATTCCCAGAATAAAGGCTGCTTCTCCCAGATCTTTCATGGAGAATTTCAATGAAAGCCAAGATTTCACCGACGTTAGCATAGGAATGTCATTGCCTTTAAGCAATACATCGTCGACATAAAGGACAATAAAAGTCAGTGCTCTCCCACTAACCTTCTTATTTACACAAGGATCATCTTCGTTTTGAATGAAATCATATTCTTTTATGATCTCATCAAAACGTTGGTTCCATGACCGCGATGCTTGCTTCAGTCCATAAATGGACCGATTTAACTTACAAACCTTGTTTGCAAGTCTAGGCACGATAAAATCATCAGGTTGTTGCATATAAACATCCTCTGAAAGGTTTCCGTTAAGGAAAGCGATTTTAACGTCTATCTGTCATATCTCGTAATCGAAATATGCAGCAATTGCAAGCATTATCCGAATGGATTTAATCATGGAAACGGGTGAGAAAGTTTCATCATAATCGACACCATGTCGTTGACGATACCCCTTCGCTACAAGTCTATCTTTGTACGTTTGTACGTTGCCATCCATGTCGGTCTTCTTCTTGAAGACCCATTTGCATCCAATAGGCTTTACGCCCTCTGGTGCATCAACCAGTGTCCAAACTTGGTTGGTATACATGGAATCTATTTCGGACTTCATGGCTTCTTGTCATAAAATGGAATCGATATCTTGTATCGCTTCCTCATACGTAGCCGGTTCGTTATCCTCAATGAGATTAATATCTACATAAGGTGAGATCAGAAACCCATACCTCTCAGGTTGTTTCCTGACTCTCTCCAACCTATGCGGTCCTTGTGTAATAGAAGATTATGGTACAGTCTCATCCCGGATGGACTGTTCTTATTCCGTTAAGGATTCTATGCCATGAACAGTATCACTCCGATTTTCATCCAGTTCTACTTTCCTCCCACTAACCACTGCATTTAGGAATTCCTTCTCAAGGAAAACCGCATGTAGAGCAACAAATACTTTGTTCTCTCGTGGGTGATAGAAGTATTATCATTTGGTTTCCCTAGGATATCCTACGAATAGGTATTTATCCGATTTGGGTTCAAGTTTGGTACCTTCCAAACGTTTGACGTATGCCCAGCATCCCCAAATCTTCAGGAATGAGAAACCCGGTTTCTTTCCTGTCCATATCTCATATGGTGTCTGTTGTACAGACTTTGACGGAACCTTATTCAAAATAAGAATTGCACTGTTTAATGCATATCCCCATAAGGAAATAGGTAGCTCAGTGCGACTCATCATAGACCAGACCATGTCCAACAAAGTTCGGTTTCTCCGTTCAGACACATCGTTTAATTGCGGTGTTCCAGGAGGAGTCCACTGTGAAAGAATACCATATTCTTTCAAGTAATCTAGAAACTTATTGCTCAAGTATTCGCCACCACGGTCCGACCGTAATGTCTTTATACTCTTGCCTGTCTGTTTTTCAACTTCGTGTCGAAACTCTTTGAATTTCTCAAAAGTTTCTGAATTGTTTCTCATAAGATACACATAACCATAACGAGATGCATCATCCATAAAGGTTACGAAGTATTCATATCCACCTCTAGCCTGGCTAGACATGGGCCCACATACGTCACTATGAACGAGGGCTAACAGTTCAGTGGCGCGTTCACTCTTACCGCTAAAAGGTGATTTATGCATTTTGCCTAATAAGAAGGATTCGCAGACGTTATATGAATTTGGATCAAATCCGTCCAAGTACCCACTCTTCGAAAGTGTGGATATGCGAGTCTTGTTTATGTGTCCCAGACGACAGTGCCACATATAAGTTTCATCTTTGTTACTCATTTTGAGCCTTTTATTTGTTATATTATATGTTGGAGATAGATTTATATTCAAAATATAAAGACCATTATTTGCAACAGCAGTGCAAATTTCTACATCATTTTTATATAAGTAACACCCAGTGTTCCGAAATACAAAAGTATACCCATATTGGGTTAACATAGATACAAAAATAATATTCCTAGTCAAACTAGGTACATAATAACAGTCATTAAATTCAAGTACATGCCCCGAGGGCAGTTCTAAAACAAAAGTGCCAATGGCCAAAACGGCGACTGGTGCCCCATTTCCAACGCGTAGATCAATCTCCCCTAAGGCCAGTCTCCTGTTAACCCGCAGATCCTGCACATCAGTAAATATGTGAGTACCACAACCAGAATCAAAAATCTAATTTTTAAAACTAGAAGTAGTCATGTTTATTTCTATAACAAATATACATGAAGCCGGTGCCTTGCCCGCTTTAATCTCCTTCCGAAGCGCCTTGTACTCGCGGCAGTCACGCTTCCAGTGACCCCACTTGCCGCACTGGAGGCAAACATCCTGAGATTTGTCCTTAGGCTTCCCAGAAGCCTTTGACGATTTGGCATTGCCCTTTCTTTTATGCTTCTTTTTCTCCACACCTCCAGTCGCCTTGGGCCCAGCCCTCGGTGTCTGAGATGTCGAAGCAAAGTGCGCCTCACGTTTGTTGCCCTTAAGCATCTCCTTTTCAGCTTCCTTGAGAATTGATAACAACTCTCCAATAGTATCATCAGTGTTCATCAGGTTATAGCTTATGATGAACTGTTTCCAAGTGTCGGGGAGAGATTGCAAGATCATATCTATGGTAATCTCAGCCTCTAAGACTATCCCCATCTTAGCCAGCTCATCTATGTCAGCAATCATCTGTACCACATGGGACTCAACAGACATGCCTTCTGAAAAATGTGAACGGAAGAGCTTCTTCACTAACTCATATCTCTACGACCTTCGGTTAGATCGGTGAAGATCGTGCACCACCTCGCCAACATGTTATAGGGATCCAAGTCCATGTTCTGTCGACGGAAATGCTGAGTCATAGCAGCAGCATAATTACTGAGCAGTTTCACAATCATCGCTGTGAGTCTTCCAAAGCTCTAGCTGAAGTAGCTCATCAGGTTTGGGCTTAGGCCCAAGAGGTCTCTGTATAGTATAAAGTAGCCTCTCGGCTCCAAGGACAATCCTCAGATTCATTTCCCAATCGGCAAAGTTCGTGCCCTTGAAGACATTTTCGCCCATGATAATGTCTCGACATTTCCCTTTTCTGTCATCTTGATTACGATAGTCTAACTATCTAATCAATGATATATCGGTACAGTCTAACTGTTACAAGAAAAATAACATTATATTAGTCCAACTAATAAAATAATTTTGATGAAATAATTATGAAGCATGTAAAGCTAAGTATCTGAATGAAATTACAAATTCAATACTAGCCTCCCACTATTTTTCGGCGAGCCTCTAACCTCTGTCGGGTACTCGGGAAACCCAGTTTCCTATGGGCTAGGATCATTTAAATAACACACAACCTTGACTTTGGCCAACAAGCTGTAGATTTTACTAGGTAGATCTCGAAGATCAATTGGATCTAATCCAATTCCTAGATCCGGTAGGTGGACATTGACCGGCGTAAACACACACGTATAACGCAAGCGCACGTATCGTTCAAGTAGTATAAAAATGTCGATCCCACGAGGACTTAATATCTAAACTATTAATTTTATGAGGTCAAATGATTACTAATATCTAACAAGTTGATTGATTGATTTGAAATGGTGACGATTCTAAATTTAAAAGCAAGTAAATAAAATTGTCGAAAATAGGTTTGAAGAAAATTCAATATTAAAAACTATCTAGGGTTGTGATTTCTTCCAATATCATTTTAAAGATGAAGTGGTTATCTTAAAGTTGGGTAATATATTGATTTATTAACCTGGAACACTAAATTATGTGTAAGCCTCTGTCGATGGTCAGACACAAATACCCAGTTTAACCCAATTGAACCATATGTCTATGTCAACCAAATTCACTGGATTCATTAAGTTTAAGTTCCAATTATGGCTACCCCCGCCTGACAGGTATATTCCTATCCTGTAAGGAAATCTATTAAAGGGTTATCTATCCTTAAGGAAGATCGTGGGCTATTGAGTCTAAGGCTGAAACCTAAAATCCCTATGTCTAGTTCATTTTAGATTTACCAGATCAATTTTATTAATGGCCAGTTAATGAAAAAGCATTAAGTTTAAGACACAATAAATAAATCTTTATATTACCCAAGCTATAATCTAACCCTTATAAAACGGTGATATTGGATTTCATCACAACCCAGATAACTAATTTAGTTACCACACATAACTAGGGCTAATAAAAACTTAAAAGTAAAAGACATAAAATGAAAATGCTTGAAAGTAATTGCGGTAAAGTAAAAGCTGAAAAGTGAATTACAATAAAATAAAATGCTAAGGTAAAAGAATTACTTTTACTACTACTAATTTAGATATCTCCCATAAAATAATATATAAACTTGTGATATTATTTTACCAACCGACCAATCTGGCGGTATCCTGATTAAGTCAAATTAAGTTCAACCAGCCATATAGGCGGTAATATTTGTCCATAATCCAGCCATAAAGGCGGTACCAAAATAAATTTACCAACCGACCAATCTGGCGGTATCCTTGATTAGTCAGTTTTAAACCAGATTAATTTGAATTGCCAACCGACCAATATAGCTGTATCATTTATTAATCAGTATTTTAAATAGTGAATATATTATTTTTAAGGGAGATTAATCTAAATAGTAATAGTAAAAGAATTACATTTCACCTAGCTTGGGAAATTACCTCCTCATTACTGAAAAGTAAAAACTGAAAATTAAAGAAAGAAAGTACTGTGCGTAAAAGTAAATTGCGGAAAGAAAAAACTGAAAGTAAAGAAAAGAAAGTGTGAAACTGAAATTAATTACTGAAAACTAAAAATAAACAAACTAGATACAATCTTTAATTTCTCCACTAATTACTCCACCAAATCCATAATTGCTCCACTAATTGCTTATCTTGTTTGGTGTTGATTTGATAATTTTTATTAATTATTAATTAATTAATATTTTGCTTTGAAAATGATTGATAATGACTTTTAATAATTACACTCCACACACTTCTGGATGGTTCATCAATTTCGGTCATGAATTCATCATAATTTGAAAATATTTTCTCTTTCAAAGTTGTAGATCGTTGAGTCTTCTTTAATCAGGAACTTGAATCAGCTCAATCCGATATCGGAGTAAAAAGTTATGCCCAAAATACGACAGATGCGCAAAACTGGAATTTCCAAAACTGCACTTCGTCAAAAACGCCCTTTCAAGTTTCCAATCTCCAAAATTAATATATCAAGTCCAATAATTGCCCTTATTTTATCCACATTTCATCCTAAATGATTTCATTGAGTCCCGATATTATTTTATCTGCAAAATAAAATAAAACATATCAAAACGTTCATCAAACCCGAGAAACTAAACAAAATATTAAGTAAAAGGGGCGGTAAATATTGATATATTTTCCGCTCATCACACCCCCAACCTAACATTTTGCTAGTCCTCAAGCAAAACAACAAAATAAAATTAAAATTAAACTAAGCCACTTTCGTAGGGATCACGGTTGCATTTAGCATATGCAACAAGCCTTTAAACCCCTAGGTGTCCCTAGTGGACGAGTTGTAGTCTCGTGAGGGTTTACAGCAATGATACCCACAAACATTTTACAAAAGTAAAAAGGTATTAAAACTAATGCACACAAAAGCAAAAGACAAGCGAAAAGAGAATAAAGAAATTTAGTGACTAATCAGGTAAAACTTTTACTCCCAAGTTACTAGTTGTTTTGTTTCATTCTAAATTACCGAATAAGTAAATTCTCCGATTATTTTTACCATTCTTCATATACACAGCCAACAAAATATTAACAACTCATTTTTGCCCACAACAGTCATAAGTGCAGTTGATAAGAGAGTAATATTTTTGTCCTAAAGTTCTATCAGATTTCACATCTTTTTGGAGCAATAGAATAATATTTCTGATTTTTCTGATTTTTTTCTTTGATTTTCTCTCTATTTTTTATTTATATACAATATCTTCCATCTATGTAGCGAGCTTTGGGTCGGTGGCTCCCAAACCAGTTGGTTTTAGGGCACCAGGTGTTAAGACACCCCTACGGACTTAATTACCCAGACTTCAGATATAAATATATTTTTGCAGCATCTTTGATCCATGTAGCGAGCTTTGGGCCGGTGGCTCCCAAACCAGTTGGTTTTAGGGCACTAGGTGTTAAAACACCCTTACAGACTTAATAACTCGGATCTCGGACTTTTTTTTTTATTATTATTTTTTTTTTACTCCATTGCTTTTTTAAGATGCTTCTTCCAATTAAACTAGAGCACTGAATATTACAAACTTTTCAATTTTAGTTCATGTCTGTATGTTACCATGTATGTTGATAATATCTGTCAACTGAGCATATGAAGATCATTTTAGTCAATTTTATGGAGAATTTACAAATTAAATAATTCAAAAGGAAATAAACAAAAATTAACTTGTTTCGAAATAGGTTTGAGATACGTCTCAGGAGTGGATACTCCTTACTCGGCTATCTCTTACTAATTTCACCCTTTTAGTCAAAATGAAAACTTAAAAATGCAAAATATTTTTGTAATTTTTTTGAAAAATTTTCAATTTTTTTTGTATTTTTCGAAAAATTTTTGGACTAAAAATAAAAACAACATACAAACTAAAAACAAGGTACTAATCAACTAATCCCTCCCCCAAACCTAAATGAGACATTGTCCCCAATGTCTTAAACAGTAAAAGAGAGTTAAGAAGGTCGTACCTGGTTAGCTGAAATCTATAGGAAATTAAAGGTTAAGATCCAGATTAAACTCTACGCCTCTTACCACGATCGTCCTCAGACCAATTTATCTTTGATAGGATAGGGTCAACTTGTGGCTCATGAGCTAAGAGTTGATCTATTAGATCCGGAGCAGTTCTGGCAGTAAAGAGGAGTTCTTTCATAGGTTTTGACACGAACCCATTTCTCCGAGCATCATCAAGAAACACACAAAGAAAATCATAAAATCCATCAACGTTAAGCAATCCAAGTGGTTTCTGGTGTATGTTCAGGTTTGCCCAAGATAGAACTATAAAAATTTCCTCTAATGTACCCAACCCACCTGGCAAAGCAATAAAAGCATCAGCACGATTAATCATTTCTACCAGGCGTTCAGACATACCTGGCACGATCAGTTCCTCTCCGTTTGATGACCCAATAAGATTTGCCTCTGCCAAGGGTTTTGGGATGATTCCCAAAACATGACTGCCTCCTTCTTGTACGGCCTTTGAAACGATCCCCATTAATCCAAGATTGCCTCCGCCATATATTAAGTGCATATTCCTTGCAGCTAAGACTCGACCCAATTCCTGTGCTGCTTCTATGTATTGTGGTTTAGTACCAACACTACTACCGCAAAACACACAAATGTTTTCAACTCGTCTTCTTGAAGTGGCTTCCATGTTTTATGTTTGTTTTCTTTCTCTCAACTCTGGATGACTTCAAAGGTGCAATGATGAGTTGAATTTATAATACCTGAAAAGGGTGAGTAAAAATAGCAAAAGTTTTCTTCCAAAGGACGATTAGTAGCAAAATAATAAATAGACCGTGATAGTCAAAAGATCTGGATCCTGTCGGAGAAAACAAAAGAAAACACAAAACAAATCAATAATATTAGGAAAGACAAAGAGATATAATATGTTACAAAAAAAAAAATTACAGCTTGATTAACGTCTATGCGTCAGGGACAAGCTTCCCATCCAATTTTCTTATAAATTGGCAAACAGGGTCTTTTTGAGTCAGATTCCCGAGACTTAATTGTTGTTGTCTTTATTTTGAAATTGTGTATGTAATTTGCGAATGGTTATATGAACATATCCACTGGGATGCGTCTCAAGAGTCGAAGATATATCATCTAAAGACTCCTTACTCAAGCCATCCCTAATGAAGTTAATTTTGTCTTCGCGATTATCAGACACCATTCCTAAAGAACGACAACGAGTGTTGCAATTAAATCGTGCACATGAAACAAACACCCATTTGCTTAGCTCTACGTTTCTTTCATAGGTGCTTCTTCCAAAACCAGGCAGATGTGAAATAAAGAATCAGAAGACTCACCTGCCAATCGGACTCGTGCTTCAATTACCCAACGAATATCATTAGGAAACCATGGATTGTTAATAACCTCATCCGTTCCAAGCGAGCTTTGTATACTTTCATCAGAGATTTTGGAGGGAGAGAAGGAAATTGCTTGTGAAGATTTGCGAAAGCTTCTTCCATCTTGAAATGACTAAACCTCCTGCAAAAATAAACACACAAAAATTAAATCACACCAAATCACAATATACAAAAATTGCATGGGTTGCCTCCCTGCTAGCGCTAAGTTTAAAGTCGTCAGCCAGACATGACTTCTCGAACGTTAAGCTGGATCTGAAAGTGTAACACTTTCTTTTTGTCGCTCAAATGATTCTCCCCAGTAGTGCTTGACACGCTTGTTTTTAACCTTGAAAGTTTTTTAGCGTCAGGATCATGTATCTCAACGGCTCTATTTGGTAAAACTTTGGTGATCACAAATGGACCTGACCACCGTGATTTTGGCTTCCATGGGAAGATTTTCACCCTTGATTTGTTTAACAGTACCTTCTGCCCTGGTTCCAGTTGTATGCGCACTAACTTCTCATCATGTCTTTTCTTGCCCTTTTCTTTGTACAATTTGGCATCTTCAAAAGGCTGATTGTGAAATTCCTCCAATTCGTTGAGATGGTGGAACTTTTTCTCTTCTGTTGCTTGTAGAGCAAGAATTGGCTCTTTCAGTGCAAAAGATGCTTTATCTTTAGGCTCCACAGGCATTGACATGTTTTAAGTTTGTCAGTAGAACTTTGTCTTTTATCAGAGTTCTGAATGGTACTGTGTATCACATCGAGTTTGAAACATTCCTCATTCTTTTCATCATCTGGAAAATTCATGGCCTTGAAAACATTGAATGTTACTTCTTGGTCCTGTACCCTCATGGTTAGTTCTCCTTTTTGTACATCAATAATGGTTCGACCTGTAGCCAAGAACGGTCTCCCGGGATGATTGGCACGTCTGCGTCTTCCTCCATATCAAGGACAATAAAATCTGCTGGGAAAATGAATTTGTCAACCTTGACCAGCACATCCTCAACTACGCCTCTTGGAAATACGAGCGTTCTATCAGCAAGTTGCAGTGAGACTGAAGTTGGCATTGTTTCTCCAATCTGTAATTTCCTGAAAATAGAAAAGGCATCAAGTTAACACTAGCACCTAAATCACATAAGCCTTACCAAAGTTATGTTCTCCTATGACGCAAGGAACAGTGAAACTGCCAGGATCTTTCAACTTGGGGGAAGTTTCCTCTGAATGATAGCACTGCATTCTCTGTTAATGCTACTGTCTCGTAATCCCCAATCTCCGCTTTCGTGAAAGAATATCTTTCATGAATTTGGCATAGGTGGGCATTTGTTCCAACGCTTCTGCAAATGGAATGTTGATATGCAGCTTTTTGAAGATCTCCAGAAACCGGGAAAATTACTTGTCCAATTTATTCTTCTGAAGACGTTGAGGAAAAGGTGGAGGTGGAGTGATCTGTTCTTTTTCCTTTGCTTCTTTTTCTTCCATTTGTTGCTTTGTTTCTTTTTGGAACTTCCTCAGCAGTTGAATTGACTCCAACATCTTTGTTGATTTCAGTACCGCTCTTTAACATGATGGCATGACATTGTTCCTTCCCCATGTTTCTTGGATTTGGCTCTGTGTTGCGGGAAGGGTACCTGGCGGTCTGTAACTCTGAGCATTTGCCAGTTGTCCCATTTGATTCTCTAGTGCTTTAATAGAAGCAGATTGACTTTGAATTAATGCCGTTTGAGATTGAAATATAGCATCATACTTTTTTAACTGAGTCAGCACTTCTGTTATGCCTGGTTCATTTGTCTGCTCCTGGCTTTTGTTCTGCTGTTGGAATTCATGTGGTGGATAGTTCTGCTGTTGAAATCCTGGTGGTGGATTGTTCCTGTTGTCCAGAATTGTTGCTCCATCATGAAAAATTGGGATGATTCCTCCACCCTGGGTTGTAGGTGTTGGAATATGGATTGTTTCCCTGTCTGTTAAATTGTTGACATAATTCACCCTTTCTTCTTTCTTCAGGTTGAGTTGGCTCTGGTGCTCCTCCATATGTTGAACTTGTTGCTCCAATATTGCTTGAGTGTGAGAGTCTCCATGAATTTGCATATCTGGTCCAGTTTGGCACTAACTGCTGTGTTGGCTCCAACTTCATAAATTCCTGCATTGCAATTCTTGAATCAAGCTCCTTTCTGTTGGCCACAAGGAATTGTTATTGGCCATCTCTTCGATTAGGACCCAGGCTTGATCTTCTCCTTTTGACATCAAAGCTCCTCCAGCAGCAGCATCAATAGTGGGTTCTCATCAATCCAGAAAGTTCATTATAGAAAGTTTGGACTTGAAGCCATTTTGGAATCTCATGGTGAGGACATTTCCGGAGTAAATCTTTGTACCTTTCCCAAGCTTCGCAGAGGGATTCTGAATCTTGTTGTACAAAGGATGTGATGATGTCATTTCCTCAATTTTCCGGTTCTGGCTGGTGGAAAGTACTTTGCAAGAAATTTGGTGGCTAAGTGTTCCATGTTGTGATAGAACCTGCTGGTAGTGAATGTAGCCAAGCTTTAGCTCTGTCCTTCAAGGAGTATGGGAAAATACGCAGTCTCATTGCTTCTTCAGCTTCTCGGTTGTAATTGAAAGTGCCGCAAATTTCCAGGAAGTTGCTGATGTGGGCATTAGGATCTTCAGTTGCATTTCCTCCCCAACTGAACTGACTGCTGAATCATCTGAATGCAAGTTTTGATGTCACCATGCATTTGCTGGTAATGGAGGGAGTACAATACATGAAATGAGTCTGTCAACCACCGGAATGGTTCTGTCTCGAATGGGAATTGGTGGTGCAACCTCCAAAGGTTCAGGTTCCATGTTGACTAAAGCTTCTTGGGCTTCTCGCCATTCTCTTCTCAACTGTCTGATGGTTCTTTCAATTTCTGGGTCAAGCGGTCGGAGTTCAAAGCTTCTGGTTCGTCTCATGAAGTTTCTGAGAACCTGAAACACAAGAAAACAAAAACAATAAGTAAAAAGAAATTAGATACAAGTAACGTATCTAACCCCTAAACTAATAGTAAAAGATAAATAAGTCCCCGGCAACGGCGCCAAAAACTTGACCGGCGTAAACACACACGTATAACGCAAGCGCACGTATCGTTCAAGTAGTATAAAAATATCGATCCCACGAGGACTTAATATCTAAACTATTAATTTTATGAGGTCAAATGATTACTAATATCTAACAAGTTGATTGATTGATTTGAAATGGTGACGATTCTAAATTTAAAAGCAAGTAAATAAAATTGTCGAAAATAGGTTTGAAGAAAATTCAATATTAAAAACTATCTAGGGTTGTGATTTCTTCCAATATCATTTTAAAGATGAAGTGGTTATCTTAAAGTTGGGTAATATATTGATTTATTAACCTGGAACACTAAATTATGTGTAAGCCTCTGTCGATGGTCAGACACAAATACCCAGTTTAACCCAATTGAACCATATGTCTATGTCAACCAAATTATCTGGATTCATTAAGTTTAAGTTCCAATTATGGCTACCCCCGCCTGACAGGTATATTCCTATCCTGTAAGGAAATCTATTAAAGGGTTATCTATCCTCAAGGAGATCGTGGGCTATTGAGTCTAAGGCTGAAACCTAAAATCCCTATGTCTAGTTCATTTTAGATTTACCAGATCAATTTTATTAATGGCCAGTTAATGAAAAAGCATTAAGTTTAAGACACAATAAATAAATCTTTATATTACCCAAGCTATAATCTAACCCTTATAAAACGGTGATATTGGATTTCATCACACACCCCAGATAACTAATTTAGTTACCACACATAACTAGGGCTAATAAAAACTTAAAAGTAAAAGACATAAAATGAAAATGCTTGAAAGTAATTGCGGTAAAGTAAAAGATGAAAAGTGAATTACAATAAAATAAAATGCTAAGGTAAAAGGAATTACTTTTACTACTACTAATTTAGATATCTCCCATAAAATAATATATAAACTTGTGATATTATTTTACCAACCGACCAATCTGGCGGTATCCTGATTAAGTCAAATTAAGTCCAACCAGCCATATAGGTGGTAATATTTGTCCATAATCCAGCATAAAGGCGGTACCAAAATAAATTTACCAACCGACCAATCTGGCGGTATCCTTGATTAGTCAGGTTTAAACCAGATTAAATTGAATTGCCAACCGACCAATATAGCGGTATCATTTATTAATCAGTATTTTAATTAGTGAATATATTATTTTTAAGGGAGATTAATCTAAATAGTAATAGTAAAAGAATTACATTTCACCTTAGCTTGGGAAATTACCTCCTCATTACAGAAAAGTAAAAACTGAAAATTAAAGAAAGAAAAGTACTGTGCGTAAAAGTAAATTGCGGAAAGTAAAAACTGAAAGTAAAGAAAAGAAAGTGTGAAACTGAAAATTAATTACTGAAAACTAAAAATAAACAACTAGATACAATCTTCTTATTTATTCATTAAGAATTTCAAAGAATAAAGTATGAATTTTACAAATGAAATGGCTTGGTATTTATAGGCAAAATTTGCCTCCATCAAATCATCCATCAAATTCTCCACCAAATCCATTATAATTTCTCCACTAATTACTCCACCAAATCCATAATTGCTCCACTAATTGCTTATCTTGTTTGGTGTTGATTTGATAATTTTTATTAATTAAATTAATTAATATTTTGCTTTGAAAATGATTGATAATGACTTTTAATAATACACTCCACACACTTCTGGATGGTTCATCAATTTCGGTCATGACATCATCATAATTTGAAAATATTTTCTCTTTCAAAGTTGTAGATCGTTGAGTCTTCTTTAATCTGGAACTTGAATCAGCTCAATCCGATATCGGAGTGCAAAGTTATGCCCAAAATACAACAGATGCGCAAAACTGGAATTTCCAAAACTGCACTTCGTCAAAAACGCCTTTCAAGTTTCCAATCTCCAAATTAATATATCAAGTCCAATAATTGCCATTATTTGATCCACATTTCATCCTAAATGATTTCATTGAGTCCTGATATTATTTTATCTGCAAAATAAAATAAAACATATCAAAACGTTCATCAAACCCGAAAACTAAACAAATATTAAGTAAAAGGGGCGGTAAATATTGATATATTTTCCGCTCATCAGACATCCAAGTCCGAAACATATATACAATATATATGGCCAATATATCCAATATATTTTCCTAACCTTTTTTCCTCTGAATCAACTAAGCATTGGCTTTGGCACAACAAGCTTAATGATTCCAGTTAAGAGGGACCCATTGACATGGAAAGTTTCGTAATCAATGTCGATGGACAAGAAGTGATCTTGACTTTGACCAACAAATCACGACTTGGACAAGACACCGATATGGAACAAAACTCTCATGATTCAAACACATCCGCAATTGACAAAGGTCTTGACTTTGGCCAACAAACCAATGCCACCTTTGGATCTTGAGTAAGAATCACTCAACAGAAGGAAAAACGCTTAATATGATTTGAGGGTTTTTCGCGTAAATTGGCAACCAATTTATTATCTTTGTTAAGGTCTCATCATACACCCTTAAGCATGCTTCTAAAACATCATAAGGCGTGAAAGTAAATTAATAACGATATGCGGATGGATATTTAAACAGATTGTTCCTAGAAAAAATCGCTCACTTTCCTCTCCCCGGCTAGCACTATTCTACTTCTACCCAATTACATAATACAATAATAGAAACCTTATTAACATTGAGGGGAATTAGGTGAGAAGAGAATACAAAGAATCAATAAGAGAGAAGGCTGGACACGCAAGTCCAATTTATAAATTCCGAATTTACAATAATTTCTAAAAATGCCTTTTCCCTTCTAATATCCATCTGATATGTGCTAGCATGTTATTCAATCAAACTAATCAAATTAATTATCTTTGAATATTAGTGATCATCCAATGTTCAAACAATGATTTGATTTTCGCGAGTCCAACTCGTTTGAGAATAAGTACTTAAAGTATGAATTCTTGAATTATATCGAACTACTCGTTAAATCTAATTTAATTCGTATTCAATACTAATTCATGTATTTAATTCCAAATTAAATATCTACACTTTTTAATGCGCTTTAACGACTAAGATTCCAAATCTAATCTTATAAGGTCTCAAAGCCCGACTAACATCCAATGTTCGTTTAATTAAAGTCCGATGGGCTTTCAATTGATTTTATAAGGCATGGGCTTTGGTCAATATGGGTCAACCCCAATTACCAAGCCCAATTGAGGAATCACCCTCATATGCCAAAAAACCAATTTTAGCCCATAAGGCCTAATTAAACTTTTAAAGCCCATTTATTACATTTGGACTTAATGAAATGGTTTAGGCCCAATTTGGATCCAATCCAATTGGCCTAAACCAATTTGGCCCAACCAATTTGGCCAACCAAGCCCATTATGCCCAAAATAAATAATTTTCAAGCCCAATTAAAAATTAAGCCCATCAATCAAATTTTAATATTCTAAATTTTAAAATCCAATTAACTAAAGTGTAATACATCAATTAATTATCTAAATCCATATTTCCAAAATACAATTTAATTAATTAATAATGTTCTCATTTGTTCAACTTATGTCCAACAATTTTTTAATCAAAAAATCATTTCATTACATGCCTTATAACTATCGGCCAAGGTAAGGATTTTAGTTCGATTTCATTTTTCAATCCGATCGAATTATAAATCGACATTTCCAATTCATTTCAAGTCATCCAATGATCATCAAAACAAAAAAATACCAAGACTTCCAAGGGTAACACATATTCGGCCAAGCCAAGGTTTGGGTGAAAAATTGATCCAATCCATTTTTCTCAAAATTGATTACATACAACTCAAAGTCATCCATCCATAAGCATGCTCAAACAAGTAATTTATTCAAATCATGCTCAAAATCAATTTACCCTAATTTTACCCTAAAATATTTCATGCTTAAACAAGGCTCATTGATACCATTGTTGGTTTCTATGGATGTCCCAAGATCATTTAAGCCACGAAATTGAATGAATACTATAAAGAAATGTGGCGGAAACACACTTACATTGAACGGATTGGATGTGATGCTCAACAAAATTTTCCTTCCCTTCAAGCTACTCTAAGATTCGGCCAAGAGAAGCTTTGTTGATGAAGATGATGAAGCTCCAAGATTTAGGATTCCAAGCTCTAAGGTTCGGTTCCCTATCACCTTGTATTTGATCCTTGTTATGCTAGCAAATATGAAAGAAAAACAACTCCAAGAACACCTCCAAGGCTCACGGTTTTGCTGTTTTTGGGAGAGAGAAAGTGTTCTGTTTTTTCTTCTTTTATTTGGCTTCAAAAACGTAAAATGAAGAATGAAAAAACAATTACCAAAAATTTGGTAAATGGTTTACAAAAGTCTAAGCCAATTTTGGCTCCAAAATTGTAATAAATGGCCACACATAACTCCATCATGAATAATGACAACATGTCACTCACCAAAAGTTACTTTTGACATCTATCACAAATAAATGACAAGTGATGTGACTCGCGATGTGACTTGTGGGCCCCACTCGAATTCAAAATGCGAGTGGGCCCGTAAACACTTCCAGGCTCGATTTCGCTAATTCAGAATTAACGAACTTCCGTCGCGACGTAATAATTATGCCTAGCGAAATTACTATTCACGTCGCTAACGAATTAATTCTAAATTAACTCGTTTGCTGGAATTAAAATCTAATTTTAATTCTGTGTCGAAATCCAATTTCGTTTAATATATCGAATATATTATTTTGTCGATTAATTCCAAATTAATCTTTCTCTCTCTTCAAATAGTACTTTATCAACGATAAAGTGTCTCCGCAATTAATCCCAGATTAATTAAGTTCGGATCATACGTCATCGGTGAATCTTCAGGAAGCGACTCAAGAGATCCCTGGATATGTTGGCAGTAAATACGGTCATCGGACTATCCGAACACGTGCGTACCTCGTACTACGTTTTTACCGATTTACGAGACAAGGTTGGCTTCTAGCAAAGCGCCATGCCTACCCAATTCTCCAGAAATATTCTTACTGGAATATACGATCTATGTCAGGCGTAGTATACCGTAGTATTGTGTATTGCAATCCAGTATCGGATGTCACGTGCAAGGCATGGGGCTGGAATAGTGTATGCCCCGTACGAAACACATATCGGATATCAAGCAACTAGTCTCTTTGAAACGGATAATCATGACCTTGTCATATTATCCCGATGGTTGCAACACAATAGAGAACTAGTTCTGAATCCCTGCGTGATCATCATCTCCATATCTCTGAAGTGATACTTCCGTCTTGACATCACATCCAATACAATACGATTCTCAATAAACTCAGAAGAGGCGTACAGAGAACATGTTAAAGCCCTGGACGACCAAAACTAAAGTTTACCGATTGTCGCAAGTATTAGCGATGCAAGTCTCAGGTTAAGACCAAATACACCTACTCTGAAACGGACTCCCATAGACACATATACATACTACCAATGGGATTCCGCGGGGTCTATCCAGAGCGAAGCTGTTTTCCGTACCATCGGTAAAACACAAACTCCTATCGCACTTGCATAAGTATCCAATACTTAAATATATGATAACTATGCTGTTATGCCCTCACAACGCGCACAAGTGCAATACTAGTCTATTCCGCATTATCGATGTCCAATCTCGATAATACTACGACTAGAGATATTTAATGATTAAACCTTTATGGATTGATACCGTCTCATATCATCTCAATCTGGAATTAATCATAAGGACTTTTACCATTTATATATCAAAGTAAATAAATTACAAAACGGTAAAAGGCAATTTCATTACAACATAGTTAATTTTTTACAAAAAACACAATGTCTTTTACAAACAGTGACGCTATGGGTCATAACTGTCCAACAATTACGTGTTCGGATAGTCCGACGACCGTATTTACTGCCAACATATCCAGGGATCTCAAGGGTCGCTTCCCGAAGATTCACCGATGATGTATGACTCGTACTTTTAATTAATCTGGGATTAATTAGAAGAGAGAGAAAATTAATCTGGGAATAATTGCGGAGATATTTTATCTGGGATAAAATATCAATTAAAGAGAGATAACGATTAATTTGGAATTAATCGATAAATTAATATATTCGATATATTAAACGAAATTGGATTTCGACGCTGAATTAAAATTAGATTTTAATTCGGGTGAATGAGTTAATTTAGAATTAATTCGTTAGCGACATGAATAGTGATTTCGCTAGGCATAATCATTTAATTGCGTCGCAACGGAAAATTCATTAATTTGGAATTAGCGAACCCGAGCCGGGGATTGTTTGCGAGCGCATTCGTATTTCGAATTCTAGTGCGGCACGCAAGTCAAATCAAGCGTCAAATCATTAGTCGCATCAAGCGTCAAATCATTAGTCACTTTGAGTGATGTGACAACTTATCACATTGATTGATTGAGTGATGTGACTTGATGGAAGTGGTTGAAAGCTTTTTGAAAGCTTGATAGACATATATATTATTTTAATATTTGGTATTTGTTGAATTGATTTGAGAAATCAATTAATTTTTTACATATTTTCATCTCTCTCTTCATTCTCACGGTTTGGAGCCAATTTCTTCTCTCCTCTCACGCCCATGGTGGGCATTTTTCTTCCTTCTGTTTTCTGTAAAACCGAGAGCTAAGGAGGAAAAATGGGAAGCAAAAGTCGTGATTTTGTGGCAAAATCGGGAGTGCTAGCACACTACGAAGTCATGCGAAGATGATAGGGAAGTCCACCCATGAGCTTGGAATCATTTGACGAAGCTTGGAGCTTGTTCTAGAGCAAAAATGGCCAAATCTTGGAGAGGATAGCAGCTCACTGCCGAGCAGTCCAGTGGGCAGAAAATCAAGTTTTGTTCATTGCCGCGTCGCTCAACCGATCGATGTGAGTATTTCGCGACTCCCTCGTTGTATTCGCACTTATTTTATGCTTTTGATTCGATCCTCGGGGCCGTAGAAACTCCAACAGGGTAGAGGGTTTCTGTGTGTGTTGGGTTGTTCTTTTTTTGGTTGGATATCTTATTAGTTTCAATGAGGTCTTTGATCTCATGCCTAAGGCGGGTGCAGTTGTCAGTTTTGTGGCATTTTTGCTGATGGTAGTGACAATATAGGTTTAGGTCGAAGTAGTGTGGCACAGGGTTTGGAAATGGTTTAGGTTCTAAGGGTTTTAGAAGTCCTTGTCTCTTCATCTTTTCAATACCTTTGACAAAGGTCTACCAAAATTAGAGAATGGTCTGTTTCTGATAGCGGCGACCTCAGCAGGAGCGAGCTTGGTCCCTGAAAGACCCCCAATGGTCTTTCTATTCTGGCTGTAAAACTTTCTGTTCTCGGCTTCCTCTTCCTCGATATCCATGATAGTTTCTCTTAACTGTCGAAAGTCATTAATCATGGAGGTCATCATTCTCAGCTTGTTATAAATGGAGGGATTAGTGCCCTAAATGATCATCTTAATCTGGTCATTCTCCAAGGGTCGTGTCTGTATTTTCAAGAGCTGGCTTCTCTAGTGATCCACATAATCTTTGAAGCTCTCATCTACCTTTTGTTTGGTGTTTTCTAGGTCACGGAGTGACAAGTCTATCTCCAGGTCCGTGACATATTGGTTCAGAAAGGCCTCTACTAATACCCTTCAGTCATCCATGACCTTTCTCTCCAGGCCATGATACCATACTACGGGGGCCCCTTCCAGTGAAATCCCAAACATCTTCTGTACCTGGCTCTTCGACTAACCCACTGAACTAATCACTAAAACATATTGCCGGAGATGGACCCTATGATCTCTATTTCCGTTGAACTTGGCCATGTCAGACATCCCAAACTGAGGAGGCAGATGTTCTTCAAAAGTCATCGCATCATAGTCTAACAGATCTTCATGTTTTCCCTTTATCTTACGGGTAACTGATTCTACTTGTTCTCTGAGTTTCTATAGCTCCTGAGACCCGGCTATCTTTCTTGTGGCATACTCAGCCATGTCATCATCAAAAACATGGATTTCTTAGCTCACCCTAATTGGGGGCTCCTCAGGCCTTCCATCCATGTTGTTTTATGTTCCCACTATGCGGGGTACTGTCAGATTGGCCATAGCGTTGGTCAAAGCTTGTAGTTGCTCGGTAATTTTGGTGATGTTGGTCTCCAATTGATCCATGCGGGAATCTTCAATGCCTGACGCATCCATGTTTACTAACCACTTCTTGACACGTCTTCATTCTTCTCTAACCCAACAGATATCTATGATGGCTTTTAAGACAAATGGGTTAGCATGATGCGTGTATGCATGTGATGTATGAGATGTATGTGGTTATCAAAATAGCATATACCCTTCCGACCTTATTCCTCCCACACTCGTGGTAAGTCCATTTCTGCCCTAGGTATGGCTCATTTTATGCACCAATATGGGGTACACAATATCGTTCTCTCTTACCCTACAGGGGTGAACCTTGGCTACCTCAGTCCATTTTCAACTGTAGAAGACAAAGACCGCCCATTTACAAGATTGACTAAGCCTATTATAGGGATCGTGCCATTGTCTAGAAATGACGAATTAGGCCTTCGGTAATCACGGTTGTGGCGGAGACGAACTTGGAGATATCCAAAAGTATACAAATATGCCATAACAAGGCGTACCCTTCCTGGATGAAAGCCAGTATGGATATCGGACTCATGCATCTGGCATATTTGGATCATGTTTGGACCTTCTAAGCCCATCAAGGTTTTCATACAAGTTGGCCCGTTATCATTTTAAAGCGTTCAATCAAATTATCGTGAGGTGTAAACTTATCCCAGTTGAAAAGGCCCAACAGGTTTACACTTTTACGATAAGGTGGCTAAATAACTTCAAAGGATAGGGGACCCAAACACAAGGTAGCCTATCATCATTTCGGAGTCCTTTGGCCCAATTATCAGAAGATACAAACTCGTCCCAGTTTAAGTGGCCCAACCAGTTCATATCCTATGACGAGAAGCCCACATGGATCCAAATGATAATAGGCCCAAACACAAGCATTGGGGGGTAGCTTCTATATGATGTATAACTATGGTTCATATTTAGGCTTTACAAGGGTACAGATAAGGCTCTCATCGGCGAAGGGTTGCCCATAACTAGGTATCCCTACTCAAGGGTTCGAGCGACCTAGTGAGCATGCCTTTTTTATACCCTAGGGTATGTGCCAACGAGTGATGATTATCATCACATAACGATCCGCAGCCTTGAGTGAAAGCGACTTCACGATACATGATGCCATCGGGGTAAGAAGGGTATGCAAAATATATGTGACTTGGTTAACCAAAGCCAAAGCCACAGACACTACAAGGCATTGTTTCAGGGCCGATTCTCTATCCCCAATGGAGTCGCCATCTGTAGGAGCGAAGCGGGACTAAACCGGAGAATAAAGGAGTCGCCACCCAGTGTGAATTGGGAAAGATTTAAGGCCGCACTCACCCCTCGCAAGGGAAGACCTCAAACCGTTGGGTTTGAAATGGTCCCTTACTTATGTCAGTATAATGGACGGGTTCACACAATGGTATAGCTAAGTCTTATGCAGTTCATGCAAAGTAATTCAAATAAACACAAATTTGCACACCCATAATTATTAATAATCACAATAACATAGTTCCAAAAGCATATTAAATTGAGAAATGCGATAATGAAAATTATAATAAACAATCAAAAGCAAGAAAAAATCGTCAATAATAAATGTAGATAATTAATCACACGCGCATAATGTAAAATGAATAACTAAAGAGGTAAAAATGCATAAAATATAAAGCAAAAGGTCGACGCATGTATGAGTATTTCCCGAGTGGCACGTGGAGTTGTATCCCAAGTACAAACTGCAGTACCGCCCATTCAAATTCGGCTATGAAATTTACGTCTGGGTTTCTATCCGATATACCGCAATGGATAATAACACACATAATCGTCAACGCAATGTAAACAGGCATAAAAATATAACCATGCATATGCGTATAATTATCAACATGAAAAACATAAACAAAATAAAGGCGAAATAATAAATTAACAATCAAATCGAATAAATAGAAAAAAAAGGTAACACTAAATAGATAAAAAAAAATAACAAAATGCCGAAGAAAGAAAAGAATGTGACCAGAAATTTGGTCGTCTTTGATGTAGGACTTCGCATACCCGGCTGGACGTATTTCACATCCAGCCAGACGTGCAGTGTCTGGAACTATAGAAATAAATATGGTAAGGGTGCCCTCAGGTCTTACCTTTTAAGTTGATTTCTCGGAAGTGCGTTAGGCCATCGCCGGAAGGATTGCTGGTTCGCTGTTTCTGGTTGCTGGTTCACTGTTTCTACTTGTTGTTAGATGTTTGCTATTTTTTGTTGCTGTTTTTTTGTTGTTTTTTTTGTTGCTATTTTGGTTGTTTTTGGCTTCTTTTTTGGTTGTTTTTTGCTTCTGTTTTTGTTGATTGGTTTGCTGTTTCTTGTTATTTTTTGGTGATTGGGATGTTGTTTCTTGTTATTTTCGGTGATTGGGATGTTGTTTCTTGTTGTTTTCGGTGATTGGGCTGGTTATTTTCTTGTTGTTTTCAGTGATTTGGCTGGTAGTTTTATGGTTGTTTTCGATGATTTGGGTGGTTGTTTTTGGTGATTTGGCAGGTTGTTTTTGTCTCGGTTAGTGGCTTTGGTTTTTCGGTGGTTGTTTGTTTTTTTTTCCTAGGGTTGTCGTTCAAAGAAGAAAAAGAGATAGACCTAAGGTTTCCGTTCAATGTCTTTTCTTTGTGTGTCTAGCCGTCCAAGTCCCTCAAAGAAGATGATTTTAGGTCCCTTTTATAATAATTTGAAGAGATCTCCAAATAAGGAAACAAAATCATGGAATTTTGGGAGATATATTCTCAAATTATTTTAGGAATAAAATCTCATAAATATAGTGATGATGATATCTCAAATATTGTTAATTGATAAGGATGGGATTTCAAATCTTGTTAAATTAGAAAGTGTCTATGAAGAGATTTGGGCATGTGGATTGCATGGGATTTTGGGTGTGTGGATGGATTGCAAGGGGTCTTGGGCGTGTAGATGGATTGCATGGGCTTTGGACCGTGTGAATGGACTGAATTTGAAGGGTACAAGGGCGTGTCTAAAGCTATGGTTTGAAGCAGTGGCTGACTGAGCGAATCTGAGGCTAGTTAGTGAGTTTGAATCTGATGAGGGGCTAATTTTGGAGGTTTTTTTTCCTTCCGGCATTCATTTTACGCAACTTCCACAACTTTTCATGTAGTGCCTCCATACGAGGCTCATCATCGGGCTCATGCAAAAATGCATTGTCTACAGTCATATATGGATTCGATCTTAATCCTGAGTGTACTACGAACTCCTATATGACAAGCTATGTCATTTGATTTACTATAGTGAGGTTGGTGTTGCATTCCTGGCCAATAACTACGTATTTTGGGGATATGATTTGGTGTGTAGCTGGGAACGTTTTACATAGATATGGAATTCACTCATTCTTACAAGAAGCAGAAGAATATCTCTTTTAAGAGTTGATTCGGGACTTGAACAATTTGAGCACTCAACTTTCTATTACAAATAGAAAGTTTTATACTCATAATTGTTATGAATTAATTGTTCATTATAGAATCAATAGTACTTAAGAGACAAAATATTTAGAGGGGTTTAACAGACTTTTGACCCGACTCTATTTATGAGATATTCGTGAAGGGCTATATCCATATGTAATGACTATATCGATGGACACCGAATTTGTTCGGATTATTTTATCCATATATGGTAACGAGAGTTCAACTTTGAGTTTTTAGTGGAATAACACGAAGTTAATAATTCGTAACATTTGATTAAAGAGTTTAATTAATATTTCAGAATTATTGGAGCTCGAAACCGTAAGTCCATTTGGTCCCCGTGCTAGCTCAACTAACTGAAGCAAACCTAATATAATTAGATTGTCTAATAACATGCTTACATTATATTTATATATTATTAATGAGATTAATAATATTTATTGTCACAAATGAAAACTATGTTAAATTAGTTTAACTTTATATTTTCTAGAAATATTTGATTATGAGATAATCAAGTTAGTAATAATTATGAGATAATTACTACAATATAATTGAAGGTAATTTAATCATTATTAAGATTGTGATTTTTATTTACCTTGGAGACAAAACCATATGGCTTGCCATGCTCTCCAACTTATTATGTCTCTTAGGTGGCATGTATACACCTAATAGTTTTGTCATTAGCTAATCCATTTTTTTCTTTGGTATGGCCTCCACATTTATGTGTTTTCCATTGAAAGAAAAAATTATATGCTTAATGAAAAAGTCATTGTCTTTCGCTTATAATTTCTTATGCTTTGATATGGCATTCACATTTTTGTGTTGGCCATTGCAAGAAAGCATTAGATGCTTAATGACAAGGTTAGTTGGCTTGTGTAAGAGAATATGGTCTCTACCATTTCTCTCACTTCTAAGGTTAACATTTTGCATTCATTCACACAAGTGCAAAAGAGAGAAAATAGAGAGAGTTCAAGCATTCACAAGTGTTGTGAGAGTGTTTGAAATTCCAAAAGCCAAACACCATTGTGACATCTTTATTCTCTAAATTGTTGAGAGTTTAATCTTTGTGAGTGAAGCCCACACTTTGGTTTGTTTGTTTCAAGTTATAGTTCGGAAGATCGAGTGGTTGATCTAAGTGTTGGACATCAAAGGATTGATTTCGGCTACTACAACAAAGGGAAGGCAAATAAAATTTTAAAGATCCATACCGGAGCCGGTGCCCACACAAGCAACTTCTGCCGCGCTAAGGAAAGTTGTTTCCAACACAAGCTTGATCATCATCGCTTCTCTTCTCACACTCCTGATTGAAGCCAGTTTTGGCTTTCTTTTTATTTTCATTTGTTTTCTTCTTCTATCCGGCCTAGCCCCAAAAATGATGAATTGTGAAGTTTCTTTAGTATTTCACGTTTTTTTTTGTTTTCTCTAAAGAAGTATAGAGATCTTAAAAATATTTAACTAATGGACCAAAAATGCAGGGCAATTGGGCTTGGTTGTTTTACTTTCTTTTGGGATTGAATGTATTTATTAATTTAATGGAGTGTACCTAAATAGGCCTATTGATTAGGTGCACCCAAATTATTTCCTTTATACACCCGATGCGTTTGCCAATTCCATACGAAGTCCATAAGCCTATTTATATGTAACATTCGCAGGCCCAAATTCATGTAAGCCCATTAGCCCACCAAACTAAATTTCATTTTTCAATAAATTATTTTTTCTTCATCACAAAAAAATTTTATCCAGGCCATCGAGATTTTAATTTAACTAGATCGTAAAATTTTGGCCGTTACACTTCAAAGAGTGGAGGATAACTCATATATCCACTGTGGTATCTCAAGTCTAAGGACCACTATACTACTCGACTCAAGAAGATTCCTATTGACGTTGGTGAGTCGTTCAATATTTATTAAATAAATAACTACAAGTCTATACGAGTTTCGAAAAAACTCATGGTTCACTAGGATAAACCATTAAACCAAGTCTCAATATACGACATATACTGGTCTCATCGGATTTTACTAACTGACCCGTGTTAGTAAATCTTGACCAGGAACCTCATTTAAGAATATATATCTAGTAGTGACACCTTCAAATGTCAAAATATATTATAGTTATGCACTATAAAATATATTATCGGATCTTTGTCCAATATATATATATCACTAAACCATATTTAGTTTCAATCTAATCGTAATTAGATCGAATATGAGATAAGATGTACTACCATAACTACATAATATTATGGAAATAATTATTATTCGTATTCATAAATCAATCATAAATACCATCCGGATTGGCGTATAGCACCAATCCCAATAATTTCTCCCACTTGCTCTAGTGTTAATCCATGGTATCATATACATATCTCAATGTATATCATATTCATATGGCCCTTAAGATCTCACCTAGCACTCAAGAGATAGACACCCTATAATAGGTCCGCTATTACATTTTGAGTTTGTTAAACAAACCCAAATGCCTTCATTGACAAGCATCAAACATATGATGTATAACCTAAGTTCTACCTCAATAGTCTTCAGATGCAATTACAATATTGTGCTACAGCTACTTAATTATCTAAGTATTTAAGGATCTAGTCTACAATACTATGGAAACAACTGCAAGCACAATATTAATAATCTATAAAGTCATGTTACAACTTCATAAGTCAATACTTCATAAGTTGTAATTGATTTTAATTATATAGTAAAATCAATCATGACATTCCCACTGCATTTTTTTTTACTCAAAATTAATTCAACCCTAATGACTTCAGACCATAATCTCCATGAATAAGATTCTCATTCTTAATATCTCAAAGATAATACAGAACATGCTTCAAGACTCATCATATTGTCTTTAGCATATCAGAATAGCTAGTAACAATTACGACTAAATTGATATTTATAATCATATATAATACAATATTCATTATGCCATCAATCTATGATGCATAAAATTGACTTGATATTCAAACAATTTCTCTTTCGACTAAGGAATCAACATTTACGAAAGATGAATACTATATATAAGAGACACGCTAACTATACAACAGTTATGCTAACTATCACACAGATAGTCAAGTTGTCTCTTAATAGATCATATCTAATGAACAACTAATGAGAGTATCTTACAAGTCTTTTTGTTTTATATAAGATGTAAGACTTTATATCGAATATAACAGAGACTACTCCTACTATATTCATGGAGATATAAAGGCTTAGGTAGACCTTTTACCTGACAAAAATATCATTATTATCATAATAATTAAAATGTCTTAAGGATATAAAACTAGAAAGAATTTTGTACGCTCTCACTGACCCTATTAACAGTTATGTATTCTCTATGTTTTGATAGAATCAGACATCTGAGTCTACAGTAGGCTCAATAAGCTAATATATCGAACTATGATCTTAGTAGAATACAAAATCCAAAGCCATTCCATAACGTAACTTCAAACAAATAAATCAGAATGGATGTCTTCGCTGAAGAAGCCATTTGAAACGCCTTTTTGCGTTCATAGCCAAAATTTAAAGTCTAGTATTAGCATTAACCAATAGATCCTAATTGTTTCATTAGCGTGACTAGAGAGAAATTTCCTTAGAATCTACAGTAGATTTACAAGTATAACTTCTCCCACAGTCAAACTATAAAGGTCAAACCTTTAATAAGCTCATTTCACTTTTGTTGCGCAAACCTTTTACACCTATTATGGACAATTGGTAATAAAAGCTCAATCAAGTTCAAAACTTGAATGTAGTAAGCTAATATTAATCCTAGATCTATGGTTCAAAGCTAATTATCGGAGTCGATATCAGATATCGCTCCCACTATAATTTATAGGATAATTTTCTTCAATAAGAAAACAACATAATCCTTAAGTATCAAATACTTCGCAAATGGCTCTGACATCCTATTGGACTTATATAAAATATATCTAAGGGTCTTTTAATCTAATTAATTACGTGTATCTATTCATAGTTTATCACTCTCACATTTGACTTCAATAAATCAAGTCTTTTTCTACAATCATCAACATCCGATGTCACACACTAAGTAATAAAATAATTTTATTACTTGGGATCGTAGAAAAGATATTCTATCAAATAGAATACAATATTCTGTTATATAGAATAAATGATAAACTTTTACTTATACCTTTGAGGTGCAAGTTCTCTCAATTGTATAACTATTACACAAAAGAAAGATTCAAATCTCAAACTTTTCAAGATTTGAATTTTCTACTTATACATATCGTATATGTAACTATAGAAACTAATGGAACCTTAATCAAAATGATGAATTAGTGTTACTGTAACATATCCCCAAGAGTATCAAAATTAATTCTGTAATACTCAATATAAAATGAATCAAGTCATATATGTTCGATTCCTCCAACTGACCAATTCCATCACGATGGAATCGTAGAAATATAATATTGAGTAAGAATCATATTCATTGAATAATCTTAGAACTAATGGCCTTAAATTCATATGTTTGATCATATCAAATATCTTTGAACAATTCTAAGACTCGCGATGAATTTTAAAGATACAATTTTCAAAATATCAGATCAAAAATCTTTGAACCGGTCAAAACATTCGATATGTATTTCATCATAACAAATTAAAAATTATTGAAACTTTCAAGATATTCAATATGTGTTCCTTCAGAAACAGGTTACTAAGTCATGATGATTCATTGACTAACTTACCAAGTAAAGAAAACTACATAGAGTAATTTATAATTCATCAAACTATATACATATAATGTATTAATTTAATAAATTTCTGATCCAATGATAATTATTGGTTAAATGAGATTTAGTCACAGTCCTTTAATACAATATTCATTAAATGAATACAAATATGTGGTGTGATCTTGTATCAAACCATTCTTTATCATATAAGTTAAACATCTAATGCTTAAGTGATAAAATCTCATAAATCACCGTTCTAAATTATTTATATTGCCGAAAATATTTCTTAATGTTTATTTCTACGTAAATGACACTACTAGTCGTATTAAAATATGTAACAATTGTTTATAGAGAATAACTAATTAAAAGTTATAAGTTCCGATATCAAATATCAAAACAGATATCAAATAATATCTTAACAACTAGATGAAAAATCTAGTATCCAATACATATAGTTATCTTGTTAAGAGAATCGATATTCTCTACACACAACTATACACATCTCATTTCTTTTGCTTTCTTTGCCTTCAAATATTCACAAAAGTTGTAAATAATTGACAAGCAAATTGAGTCAGACACATGACCTCTAAAGGTCACCAATGCCAAGAAATGTCATTGTTAGATAAACAAACACTTAATGGGATTTTCTTAATGCCAATCAAGAACCTTGAGACATGAACTAATTCACGTCAATCATTTCTGTAACAAAAATTATCCTCTCTAAGGATAATATCCTAAATTAGATATTTACTTAGATTATCTACTGTGAGTTAGAAATTAAGTCACTAACCATCTTGATTTTTAAAGAAAATCATAACAACAGTTCCTGATGATTTAAACTAATCTAATTATCATATCCTAGCCTAGATTATTTTAGAACCTATTCTAGAAACGTGCAACCAGAAATGACGTCAGAAAACATATATAAAATATGCATGCAGCGGATTAGAAGTTTAATTTCTATCTACATGATAGAATAAAGGGAACATTAATGGTCTATTTCCATAACATTATTCATTGCCTAGGTATGGATTTTTAACCCAGCAATGTCTCCCACTACTTTACATAATACCATAATACCTAACGAAAAATAAGAATGCAATAATTAAATTAAATTTCATAGTGGGAAGTGGACCCCATGAATATATTTCGGCTAATAGCTTAGACACTTTCTCGCCAACATATATTCTCAGGTAGACAACTCATTGTCAATCATACTCGTTGTGACTCCCAATTTCGATCCTGACCATTTCTCGTTGTGACAGCTTTGGCACGTTCACAAGGAGGCGTATCAAGGTAAAACTTTTCATTAACAAATTCAAGATACCTATGTAATCCTGACAACTTTGGCACGTTCAGGATTTCCATTTTCACTTGAATTTAGCTCTTGTCATATAAGATCTACCATCGTAAAATGAATTACCATCAGCAATAACTGCATAGCTTTAGCACAATACAACTACAACATCAGGAAATCATCTGCATCTGTATTAACAAGACGAACCAAGAAACAAGTATATATAATACTAGTCACTATATAGCATTATTTAACGTGGATATTTCTAAATTGTCAAATAATGCGAAATTAATCTAATTAATCTAACTTGCATGTGAAAACATTAAATTGGATTAAATATCATATATCAAGCATGAAACATGTAATGGATGTACGATTAGACATGTTCTGATACCATTTTGATGGGGTTATTTGCAGCGGAAGCAGTATTTAGCCGAAATCGTATTGTTAAAATTTTTAAAATTGGTAAAATAAATTATCTGGTATTCTATATCAAATAATTTATTCATATTTCACCTAAGAATGTTTTACATTATCAAATAACGATATAATAAATTATGAAAATATTACAAAACTTTTATGAAATTGAATTTCCGCAAAATGGCATAAAATACATTTCCGACCGAACCGACCAACGGAAACCACACGGGACTACGCAGGTCAAGCCCTATAGTATTTGATCAGTCCATGGGCAGCCATAATAGTGTCAAATTCACTAATTGGATAGCATTTACTCGGTAAGTCCGAATTTCACCCTGTAATGTCATTTTTGTTTTTATCGTTTTCGAGTATTTTCACTCCGAAATAATTTTCGGCAATTATTCTAACATCCAATTTACATCCAACACATCCAAAAAATATATTTTCCATCAAAAAAATTCTAGATTTTTCCAGATCTAATCTGGGCAGAAAAATAACCAAGTTTAGATGCATTAAATCTAATTTTCTCAACATTAATCTAATTAATCTATACATCAATCAAAGCCACTACATATGAAGAACTCAAGAACAATATATAATGGAATCGAATTGTCAAACAATAAATTGAGCTTACATTACACTAATATAACTCAAAAATCAATTCACACATGCTTCTAATCTCCAAATTCATCAATAAAAACATAAAGTCCTAAATTTAAAGTGAAAAAGAATCTCTAAAAAATTTGTAAGAATCTCCACGATATAAGAAATTCATAAAAGCAACTAGAATAATTTCTATTATAAAGAATAACTTTTGTTGGATTATTTCTTCTCTAAAAAAGCTTAGAATGTTTTGTTGATGTTTTGGAGGCTAGGTTTTTCTAACATAACAAATGAAAAATTCAAGCCCATAAAATACTAGTAGCTGGCGTGAAAGAGGGCAATTTGGTCATTGAATATTTTATTTAATCTGATTAAATATCAAGCTTTAAGTTATCCAATTCAATTTGTACACTTCAAGCTTTGTTAAATCATGCCAATTGTTACCAATAACACTTAAGCATATGATATAATAATTATAACATATGCATAAAAAATAATTACTTAATTAATTAACATTTAAATAATTAAATAATATATATATATATATATATATATTTCATTTATACTAAATAACAGAATACATATATAAATGACACGTGTCAAAAACTCATTTGTTAATTAAATAATGTGTATCTAATTATATTATGTATCAAATAAAAATACACATAAATCATAAAATGACCGAAATACCCCTAAATATGTGTATTTTCATTTAACAGTTAAACGATTCGAATTAACTAGTTAATTCGATAAATTATTATTAATAATTTGTATTATTCATAAAAGGATACCCAAGTACTCAAAGAGTACACTTCATTACGGGACTCTCTAAATTCAGGTTTATCCGTCACGTAATCCAATTTTATGCCCATTATTTACCCACTCGTAAATTATGATGACCACGGATAATCTCGCTAAACTATGTAAGTCGAGATCATCGTATACGTATAATCTCTCTGTCACAAGCAATCCATATTATACAGAGGATATAGATATGATCATCAAATCCATTAGGTATAATATAGTCGACTTATAAATTTACAATCTCTTAATAACACTAAGAACTCACTTCTACGGTGTACCACGACAATGGAATTAACAGATCGCAAACACGTGAAGGATACATATACCTTATACACATGACTGACAAATCCCATCTTGATACTGACCGGATATCCTGAGTATTAGTCCACATATAAAAAACAGGCGGGGGTTTGACCTAAATAGCTCGGTGACGTGACTGCCATCAAAGTGTGGAAGATAAATTATATATGCATTGTGGTATCTCAAGTCTATGGGCTAATATACTATTCGACTCGAGAAAATTTCTATTGATGTTGATGTACCATCTATCAGGTAATCTTCAATGAGCCGTTCAATATTTATCAAATAAATACCTATATGTCTATACGAGTTTTGGAAAAACTCATGGTTCACTGGGTTAGACCGTTGGATTAATTCTCGATATACAATATATATTGGTTTCATCATATTTTACTAATTGACCCGTGTTAGTATCTTGACCATGAACTTTATTTAAGAATATATCTCTAGTAGTAACACATTCCAATGTCAATTACAAACTATATTATAACTGCACACTACAAAATATATTTTCGGGACTTTGTCTAATATATACATATCTCTAAACCAGATTTAATTTCGATCTAATCTTAATTAGATCGAATATGTATATAAAAGAAAAGAGGTGCTACCATAAATATATAATATTATGGAAATAAAGATTGTTTGTATTCATGAATGGATCATAAATATGATCCAGATTAGCACTCAAAACACCAATCCCAACAATTACGTGTTTTCAGAAAGTTTTCTGTAAAAGCTTTCGATAAAACTACAAAATGATCTAATTAACTCATATCATCATACCATCATAATTGACCCTCCAAAACATTTCGGAACCATCTATACATTATCATATCATCATAATTAACTCATAATTATCATTTCGTTCATAATAGCACAAATACACGTGAAATCCAATTTACCGGAAACTCACTAATCCTACCAGATCAATCAAATTCATATAGATTTTATTAGCGATATATTCTCAAGATGGATTTTTATGATGCAACATTAGAAGTCTTTAAGGCGTATTTGTGAACATTATAAAAAGATGTCGAAGCATATTGGTGGTGAAGAGCAATAGATGTGAAGACTCGAGCGATAAACGAAGAATATCTTGTGTAGTCTTAGGTTAGGGCTTTCTTTATAAGTGAGTTGTTAAATTATGTCTCCAAGCTCATAGGAAATATGTATATTCATACATATACATTAGGCTCATGTGAAAAATATTTTTAACCTTCAAATCTTGATATTTTGGCACTGAGACTGGCATACCGGTCACCACACCGGCATTTCGATGACTCTGCTATGTTTTGAGCAGTTTTACATCGCCTCTGGAATTGGGCTACTCCATAACGATCACCCATACCGGTCCCTTTGTAGTTTGCACATCTACTGGAACCGGCATATCTCTTATCGGTCTTCATACCGATCAACCTTCACTTCTTACATGCTCTCATAAATCATCACGGACCATATCGGTCCCCATACTGGTAAGGTAACCGGCATATCGGCCTCCATACCAATCAGTAATCTGATAGCGTGGTTGAATCTTCAAACAGTAATATAACTGTTATGTTTGGCAGACCGACATACCGGCCTCTAAAGACCGGCATACCAGTCTCAGACAAAACTGTTAGGGCATTTTGCACTTTCACTATATATTGAGCCCTAAAACCATTTTTACCTAACCTTTGAACCTTCATATAATTTCTATCAAGGCAAAAATATAGAGTTTACTAAATCTTCTTTATCATACACTCTCATACTCAAGCTCACACACTACACCTTCATATCTTTAGTAGCGAGCTTAGAACACTTGGGTTAGCAACTCACATATTAAATCTTCTTATATTTTGTGCAGTGCCCAAGTGATATTGTAAAATCTTCATATTCAAACACTTGAGGTTGTGAAATCCCTTTGTGGGTGGTTACTAAAAATGGTGGATTGTAAAGGTTTGTGAGTGAGCCTATTGAGAAAACTTATTGTAAAGGTTTTAAGAGTGAACATAGAGATAAAACTCGTGTAAAAGTTTGGAGTGAATATAGGGGACAAAACTCTTGGTTGCGAGTGAGCCACAGAAGACTCGGTGTAAGTTATGGATTCAACTTAGTGGAAATCTTCAAGCACAATTAGGGGGAGTGGACGTAGGTATTGTTGGTCGAACCCGTATATATCACCGGTGTCAATTTCTCTAACTCAATTTCTTTATTTTATCACAAGCTTAATATTTTCTTTCTATATTATTTAGCATAACTTGTGTTTGAAAAATTATTTAATAAGCTTAATCGGTAAAGCTACAAGCTTAGTAGCGTAATATCGGAAAAGATTTTTATTTCCGCAATATTAGGCCATTAACCAATTCACCCCTCCTCTTACGTATAGAGAGTTTGTTTATTTTTTACTTGTTGGTAATTTCAGAATTGACGTGGACTCTACTAATAGTATAATTTCGATACATTCCAACTTATCCAACTCAATACAAGTCAATATATTACTCTATGACACTACTGGAAGTATTCAATTATAAAATGAGAAACTTAAAAATAGGTCTTATCGAATTTCCAAGAGTACTAGCGGACTTCATACGCTCCCACGAATGCATAGGAATCGACGGAATTCAAATCGAAACTAATATTTAAACGAGCTTCACTATTCATCCAACGTTCTTCTATCGTTTTGCGTGAAACCAAGCACCCATCAGAAAAACTGAATTGACAACCTTATTGTACTCTCTGAGGGCTTCGATTTGGTGGGTGGCTTGACACGTGGATTGAAGTGATGAGTTGGAATCGTGAAGGGGAAGGTCGCGAGTTTCTCTACAAAATCTGGCTATTTCATGTGATTCGGGGGCCTCCCCCGGCCACCCGTTAGTTGGAGGGTGGCCGGACGCACACCCTTATGCCAGCGCACTGGGGCAACCATTCCTCATTAAGCACGAAAATGAGATGGGGGTGGGTGTGTAGGCTATATTCTTAGCATTTTCCATTTTGGCAATTACCGATAACTATGAAGTATATATATAGATAATTTTTGAAATTTAAAAAACTGCTCCGTAAAATTTCAAATAGGTCCCGAAAAGTATACACATTCGAACATTCATGTTATAAGGCCATTCCGTTGTGAATTTCATAAAATATTCATCACAAAAGTTGTTCATCTTCAAAATAATTGTCTGACACCCAGTATGAGACACTGCGAATGATTTAAGGCTGTACTACACCCATCACAATGTCCGACCTTAAACCTGTTTGGGTTCAGAATGGTCTTTTACTGATGCCAGTAAAATATCTAGGTTCAAATGAGCATCCACATATCTTATAATGCATAAGTCAGACATGAGCGATTTATATAACATATATGGCGTAATCATAATAAAATTAACGATAAAAGAATAAATTACAAAATATCCAGAAATTATCAAAGGAATAATAAAATAGAAATTAAACATATTCAAAGTTTGGCCAGATAAATTTTTTTTTATGCCATTAATTTCTGACCAGAATTGTGTGATGTCTGGCCGGACTTTGAAGAAGTTAGGCCGGACGTACAGCGTAACCAGTAACGCAGATTCACCAGTAACAACAGATGTAATATTATGATAATAAAACTACGAAGAAAATAGGCAACCATAGTAATAACAATGAATAAAACACTAATTATAAAAGAAACAAGGCAATGATGATAAAAACAAAATCAAAACTGCGCACGTCCTTTGCGTGTGGTACTCGGAGTTGTGTCCCGAGTGCAAATCATACTACCCTCCATTCGGAACCGGCTGTGGAATCTACGTCCGAGTTTTCATCCTATATACAACAAAATCACAAACAATTGGATGTAGCCAGTTGATTAGCCGGACTTACTGTGTGATAATTGTATGTCCGGCCAGACATAAAGGATGTCCGGTCGGATATACGAAGTCAATAAACTAGAAAAATCAGATGTGGAGTTAAAGACTTGGGGCCCTCAGGTCGTACCTCAAGCGTTACTTGGCTCCGAGAATGCCTCTGGAATCTTTAAGGTCATTGTTGTATCGTTTTACTAGAAGGGTCGATCGGCTATATCTGTTTTTTGAGCGTTCTCCCCGAATCGAATTCCCATCCCCTTTGGTGTGTTTTGATCTCTTTTTTATAGTGTGTAGGGTTTGGTTAATGAGGAAAAGATCTTATATGTTAAGGACGTTGGTTAAGAAGGCAAGTGAGGTTTTATGGAAATCGGCTAAGAAGGAAAGATATCAAATCCTTATGCTAAAGTGGAAACCTAATGCATATCCGGCTAGACTTGGATTATGTCCGGCTGGATATTATGGTTTATGTAATCAAATCACTCGTAGCAGTGGAGTCTGATTTGTAATCAAGTCTTGGAAACGTAGTTTCATCAAACACTATATCTCGTGAAAGGTAGACACGGTTAGATGATAGGTCTAAGCATCTATGTCCTTTTGTGGTATATGAGTATCCTAAAAGCACACATCTCCTTGCTACAAAAGCTAATTTGTGGTGTTCATATGGTCTTATTAAAGGATAATTGGAAGAACCAAAAACTCTTAGTTGAGAATAATTTGGAACTATCTTAAACAGAACATAATAAGGCGATAAATTATTCAAGACTTTGGTAGGCAATCGATTAATTAAGAACACAGCAGTGAGGAAAGAATCTGCCCAATAACATTGTGATAGGTGTGATTGAGCTAGTAGAGAAAGTTCAATTTTCAGAATATGTCTATGTTTCCTCTCTGAAATTCCATTTTGTTGAAAGGTATATAGACATGTTAGACGCTGTAGTATCCCAATGGTGGGCAGAAATTGTTTAAATTACGTTGACAAGTATTTTCCACCATTATCAGTTTGAAATTGTTGAATTTTGCACGGAAAAAAATATTTCAACAAGAGCATTATAGTGCTTAAAAAATTCAAATACATTAGATTTTTGTTTCATAGGAAACAACCACGTGTATATGGAATAATCATCTGCAAATAAAAATGACAGCCACCCATAGTAACCTTAGGAGATGTCCAAACATCTGAGTGCACGAGTTGTAAAGGACGAGAAGACTCATGTTGAGAATTAGTGAAGGGTAGCTGTTTAGCTTTGCCTAACTGACAGGGAAGACAAAAATTTATTTTATAAGCAGACGTGCTAACTTAAATATAACTATACTGGGATAGTTTATTGAGGACAGTTTGGGAAGGATGGCCTAGCCTATGATGCCATTGCTCCATTGTTGTCTTAACATCTAATTTTAACAGTGAAACAATGCAATTTATTTGCGAAGTTTTGTTTCCAGCAATTGGATACAAACCATTTTCAGATTGCCCTATGAGTAGGATTGTGCCTGTTTGATTGTCCTTCATAAAGAAATCAGTACTAGTTAGGATAAAAAAAAATAATCGTTATCTAAACAAACTTGTTTATGGAGAAGATATTGACGGAGGCATTAGGCAGTGAAAGGTGTTTTTATGCTGAAAGTTTGCATTGCCGATAGTTAAAGAAGATGTAACAATATTTTTTATATACAAACCTAAGCCATTACCTATAGTGATACTGGCAATTTCTTCGAAGGGCTGATGGGCAATAAGATTCGAAGCATCTGAGGTAATATGAGTATTGAAATTCCCTATAAGCAATGGCGACAAACAATCTCTATACCCAAGAGACGGGTGAATTGGGTTATTGCTATAAATGCGGAATTAATAAATCTTTACCGATTTTTAACTCTTATTACCAAATTGATACTTAGGCTAATTTTCTCTATTCCAATTAATAACCTATATCCAAGTTTTCTATTCAATAATCATAAACATAAATAAACTTGCAATATGTAAAAGTATAGGGAAAGAGAATATAACACCGAGATTTATAGTAGTTCGGTCAAACGTGCCTACGTCCACTCCCCCAAGCCTCGCTTGAAGATTTCCACTAGAATCGAGTTTCCGTGGTTCACTCGCAACCAAGAGTTTTCCGCAAAGGTGCACTCTGAACCTTTTACAACTTTGAGTTTTGTTCGTAGGCTTACTCACAAACCTTTACAACTACCCAACAGATGGGATTTCACAACCACAAGTATTTTTGTATGAGAAGATTTTGAAACATACTTGGGCACTCACAAATATAATGAAGATTGTGTAAGTTGCAAACCTAAGTGATCTAAGCTCACTAAATGATATGAAGGTAAGTGTGTGAGCTTGAGAGTGTTTGAGATTAAGAAGGTTTAAGACACTCTTATTTTTGCCTTAGAGAATGTATGAAGATGTATTATGATGTCTCTAACCAAGGCAAATGAGTTGGGGTTCATTTATATAGAACATGAAAAGCAGTCCCAACTTTCTCTACTGAGATCGGTATGGTAACAGGTATGGGACCGGTTTGCCGATCTCCAACGGATATATTACCGTTGTGAGAAACTAGCCGTTAGTCCGGTATGCTAACCGGTATAAGGACTGGTATGGTCCGTGCCGGTTCCAGTGAGTGTGCAGTGTGAAGGCTTGACCGGTTTGTTCACCAGTATGTAGACCGGTTTAGGTCATGCCAGTTCCAGAAGTGGAACTAGTCGTTGGGCTTACCGGTATTGGACCGGTATGGAGACCGGTTTGGTTTGTGCCGGTCCAATAGCCATGCATTCCTTAGGTTCACTGGTTTGGTGATCGGTATGCCGGTCTCAGTACCAAAAATGCAGATAAGAAGGTTTTAATGCATTTTGTACATGAACCTAATGCATCTAAGTGAATGTGCATGATCCCTATGAGCTTAGGCACTTGAATATTACAATTCACATTACAATTAGAACCCTAAGCTAAGACTTCGCAAGATTATCTCGATTTGCCGCAAGTCTTCACATTCTCGCTCTTCACCACGTTGCGCTTCAACATCTTTTTGTATTACCTCGTATTTGTACGAAGACTTCATTCTCGTTGCATCATCAAAATCCAATTACTCGACCAAGTCGCCAACAAGTATTAGCTCTACTATCAGCAAAGCAAACCTTGTTTTCCAGTGCCGAATTTGCTTCTGCAATCATGGTAGCCAATTCTATAAAAGGGATACGTCCTTGATGGGAGAGATTAAATCTATTATAATAATCAAGAGCAATGTGCCCTGATTTATCATAGATTTGGCAGATTGGCTTAGCAAGATTAGACTTATGTTGTTGATTTAATGTTGTGGAATTTGTATTTGTGTGAGGTGGAGCAGATTGGCTAGTAGAGGTTTTCTTCAAATAGTTGGGACATTTTTGGCTTAGTGGTAACATAAGCAAAGTTGTTATATGTAATATGTGGGGTGTGTGTCTAAAAGAGTCTCAAAACTGACCAATTCAGCTTGAAAGTTGTCTAAAGAGAACTCCTTATTTCGGCTAGCAAAATTGTAAGATGGAATAAAAGGAGTGAAAGTGGACTTTAGACCGCCAATAGAAAGACCGATCAGATCTTGATCATCAATTGGTTTTTCTGCTACAGCCAATTGATCAGCCACGAATTTAGCATCTTCAAAGTAAGTGGTGCGGTTAATGGTTTGTATTTGGCGTCTGAGGAGTGTAATCCTGGAAGGGGAATGTGAAGAGAATTTAGTCTGCAAGGAATCCCAGGCTTGCTTTGAAGTTCCAGTTTAAATGGTGGAGACCAGCTTCTGCGAAATTGAAGATAGTATCCATCGAAGAACACAATGTCCTTTCAGAACCAAATTGTGTAATTTGGATTTGGATTGCCATCTCGAAGTGTTTTCAAGAAGGCAGGTTCAGTTCCACTCATAAATGAAATTGCCTACCAGCACAAACAATAAGCAATTTCTATACTCAAGGGGAGGGGGTGAATTGGATAATGACCTAATAATACGGAAATATAAATCTTTTCAATTAATGTATTTAACAATTAATACCCAAAAGCAAGTTTCTAATAAATATGCAAATAAAAAAATAAAATTGCGATAATGAGAAGTTAAGGGATAGAGAACACTACAAGAATTATGGCTTTTAGCGTCCAAACATTTAGCGTCGAATACTGTTTCGACGCTAAAAGTGAGTTTTAGCGTCGAAAATAATATTCGACGCTATATGTCATATTTTTAGCGACGGAATAAAACTTCGATGCAGAATATTAATGTTTTAGCGTCGAAAACGTTTTTCGACGCTAAAATAAGTACTTTAGCGTCGAATAATATTCGACGCTGAATAATTCTATTATTGCAATAATTTTTAGCGCCAAATATTACACTTTTAGCATAAAAAAACAGAGTCGACGCCAAAAATATACTTTTAGCGTCGAATATATAGTGTCGCTAAAGGTTTATGAAGTTTCCACCGACAAATCCTTGATTCTTTAGCGTCTAAATTAAATTCGACGCTAATTTTTTGATATTAGCGTCGAAAAAACCTTTTCGACGCTAAAAACGTCAACATTAGCGTCGAATATTCAAATTCGACGCTAAAGATAGATTAAAATGCAGATTGCCACTAACCCTTCTCCCCCTCTGTTTTTTCTCTCATTCTCTTCATTTTCATCCTCTGAAATCTGAGAATTTCTCCTCTACAGCCTCACATCTCTCCTAAAAAATTTCAATAAAATTGTAATCAATTTCCGATAAGGTAATTCTTCTTTCATATTTCTTTATTATTTTCAATTTTTATGATTATATATGTTGTTTATATGTTGTTTGTTAGTGATTTATGATTCATATATGTAGAGTAAGTATATTAATTAATAAAAATATAATTTTTTTGTAAACTATTTAATTTATCAACCAAATATATATATATATATATATATATATATATATGCTAAAATAAAGTATTACTGAATTAGTAATGTTGATTACTGTAAAATGATTCCTAATAATTATATTATTATATTTAGGTATTCTGCTGAAATTGATAGAAATTGGATGAGCTCTCTGGATAGATTGAGTGTTGAATATCGTAATGGAGTGTCTGAGTTTATGGAAGTCGCAAAGCAACACATTGCTGCAGAAGGTCGTGTTCGTTGTCCATGTGCAAATTATTTGAATAGGAAAAGGAAGCGGTTAGATGAAGTTCATAATCATTTATACATGCCAGGAATATCACCAACTTACCGTACGTGGATTTATCACGGTGAGCAGTATCATTCTCAGTCACGGTTTTTTGATGTCGGCGAAGGGAGCAGTAGTTACAATCAACCTGCAAACGATGAGATCACCGATATTTTGCATGACTTACAAGGTCCACAACTTGGTCATAGTGTTAGTGGTGACATGCCAGTGTTAAGTGGAAATGATCAAAATTTATTTAGTGAACTACTTGATGAGGCAAAAAAAATTCCATTCGAAGGTGCTGGAATGTCGATCTTGAATTTCGTTGTGAAATTATTACACATTAAAGTGATCAACAGAATGACCAACAAAAGTATCGATATGATGTTAGACTTACTGGCCCAAATGTTACCGGTTGGAAGCGAATTGCCTAAGTCGTACTACGAGGCAAAGAAAATGTTGCGTGATCTGGGAATGGGGTATGAATCCATTCATGCTTGTAAGTTTGATTGTGTATTATTTCGTGCCGAGTATGAATCACTTGAACATTGTCCGATATGTGGTGAAAGTCGGTACAAAGTCCGTGGTATGGGGAAGAAAGTGCCTCAAAAGATATTGCGATATTTCCCTTTAACGCCCAGGCTGCAGAGATTGTTCATGTCACGACACACAGCGACTAATATGATGTGGCATCATGAAAAGAGGATCGGTGCGGAGGGCATACTTAGACATCCTGCGGACGGAACCGAATGGAAGGAATTTGATGAAATGTACCCCTGTTTCGCTGAGGACCCCCGTAATGTCAGGTTAGGTCTTGCCTCTGATGGTTTTAACCCATTTGGGAATATGTACAACTCTTATAGCATCTGGCCCGTTATTGTCATTCCATATAACTTACCTCCATGGAAATGTATGAAGGATTCGTTCATGTTTATGTCATTGCTTATCCCTGGTCCACGTTCACCTGGTAAAGATATAAATATTTACTTGATACCATTGATCGAGGAGTTACAAACATTATGGAATGTGGGTGTGCATACCTATGATGCAGCTTTAGAGCAGTATTTTCAGATGCATGCCACATTATTATGGACCATTAATGATTTTCCAGCCTATGGTTCATTATCTGGATGGAGCACTAAGGGATACATGGCATGTCCAGTTTGTGCGGTCATACACCTTCGCAACGATTACGGAATAAAATCGGATACACGGGGCACAGGAGATTTCTTGAGTCGAGTCATCCTTGGCGGAGGAGTAAATTATTTAACGGGCAACATGAACCTCAGAGTAAGCTCAGTCGATTGTCTGCATTTGACATACTTTGCCAACATCAACATCTCAAAGACAGCACACCAGGTAAACATCCTAATAATAGAGATAAAAATCGAAAACGGTTACCTGAAGAGTTGAATTAGACAGGAAATAGTATTTTCCTTGAGTTAGAATATTGGGGGACTCTGAGTTTGCGACATAATTTGGATGTAATGCATATAGAGAAAAATATTTGTGAGAGTTTAGTGGGTACACTATTCAATATTCCGGGTAAGACAAAAGACACTGTAAATGCTAGATTGGACCTACAAGATCTTAGAATTCGCAGTGAATTGCATTTACAAGTCGCCTCTCGAGGTTTTATTAAGCCTCCTACTAGTTATGTGCTCAATCAATCGGAGAGAAAATCATTCTGTGATTGGCTGAAAATGGTTAAATTCCCTGATAATTATGCATCCAATATTGGGCGTTGGGTCAGAGATGATACAATAACGGGATTAAAGAGTCACGATTGTCGTGTGCTGCTAGAGATTCTCCTTCCTGTTGGCATTCGACCTTATCTCCCCCCGAATGTATGCGGCGTCGTACTTGATCTATGTGGCTTATTTAAACAATTATGTCAGAGGACATTAAGCACATCTGTTATTGACGACCTTGAGCGAGGAATCATGATAATCCTATGCAAGCTGGAGCGAATTTTGCCACCCGCTTTCTTTGATGTCATGGTACATCTGGCTGTGCATTTACCGGCTGAAGCTAGAAAGGGAGGTTCTGTCCATTACAGATGGATGTATCCCATTGAGAGGTAATATATATATATATATATACAGTTTTATATAAGAAAATTTGTAACCGTTTTTATGTGCATAGAATTTAGTCTTAATGCAAACTTGTTGTCATATCTGCAGAGCTTTGGGAGATTACAAACAATATGTGAAAAATAAGGCACGCCCTGAAGGTTCAATAGCTGAAGCTGTTATAATAAGTGAAGCAATAACATTTTGTTCGATGTACATGCAGAATATTGGAACTCATTTTAATTGTCGGCCACGAAACTATGATGGAGATGCAAGTAATAACCAAGAGATCACAGTGTTCCGTCAAAATTACAGACCATTTGGGGCAGTAGGTGTCAAATTACTAACCCTTCAGGAAGTTCAACGTGCGCATTGGTTTATATTGAGTAATTATGATGAAGTGCAACCGTATTTAACGTAAGTTTTTCTGGTGCATCATTACTGTATTTTTGCCATACATTAACCGTGATAATTTATTGTAGGCAACATCTAACAATGCTACAATATGATGGTGACCATAATGTTGATGAAACCCACAAAAAAGAATTTCCTAAATGGTTTGAGACAACTGTAAGTTAAAATATTTTATATTTATTTTGATCCTAACATTAGACATTTCAGTTTATTATATTAACACATATATTTCATTGTCAGATTAACAATCAAGTGCAAAATGGTCAATTGGACTCACAATCCTCGTTGGTTTCTTTGGCTTATGGGCCTCAAAAGCAGGCTTATGAGTACAGTGGATGTATTGTCAACGGAGTTAGATTTCATACCGAACAGCGAGATGTTACTCATGTGACTCAAAATTCTGGAATTGTAGTCTAAGGAGAACACGACTCAGATGTAATTGACTTCTACGCGCGTATTGCAATCGGTCATTGAGTTGATATATCGACCCAGACGACATATTGTGCTATTCCAATGTAAGTGGTTTGACACAAATGCCAGAAAGAGGAGAATTCAAGTTATTAATCATCTAACGTCAATTAATGTTCAACGTTGTTGGTACAAGAATGATCCATAAATTTTTTGTACGCAAGCACGTTCAGTGATATATATATCTGATCCTAAGTTAGGAACTGGATGGATGGTGGTAGAAAAGTTACAACATAGGGCCATTTGGGACATGCAGGAGAAATGTAGAGTTGACATATCAGATGAAACACAAGAAGTCTCCGGCAATTTTGAAGTTCCTGAACAGATATTTTTTGGACCAACTGTCAACGTTCCTGAAAATATCACATTAACTCGAGCTAGTACAGACGTTGAGCTAATTCCTCATTCTGAAGTGAACGTTGAAGTAGCAAGTGAAGAACAATTTGACACTGAAGATGACTTCGATTCCAATCACGAATCCTCAAATACCGACGATAATAGTGATTATTATGAAGTTACAGTATTTTGTGATTGATGAATAATTTTATGGATTGTGTTGTGAATAATGAATAATGGATTATATGTATGGTTGTTGATTTTAATTATCTTTAGATATGGTTGAAATATTAACGTAATGATTAATAGTATAACTATGATATATTTGTTTTTAATTATTATTTTTAATGGTAGACATTTAGCGTCGAAATACAATAGTCGACGCTAAATGTAAGACATCTAGCATCGAAATACAATTATCGACGCTAAATTAAAGACATTTAGCGTCGATTATTATTCGACGCTAAATGTCTTTCATTTAACGTCGAACAATAGTTGACGCTAAATGTAATACATTTTACGTCAATTATTGTATTTCGACGCTACATGTCTTACATTTAGCGTCGACTATTGTATTTCGACGCTAAATAAAAATTAAATTTCCCAGAAAAATAACCCTAATTTTTTCATTAGCCGCCTAATATTTGGCGTCGAAGACTTCGACGCTAAAAGTCAATTAATTCGATGCTAAATGTCTTATATTTAGCGTCGAAAAAGAGTCGACGCTAAATATAATACATTTGGCGTCGACTATTGTATTTCGACGCTACATGTCTTACATTTAGCGTCGACTATTGTATTTCGACGCTAAATAAAAATTAAATTTCCCGGAAAAATAACCTTAATTTTTTCATTAGCCGCCTAATATTTGGCGTCGAAGACTTCGACGCTAAAAGTCAATTAATTCGACGCTAAATGTCCTTTAAATCCCTAAAACCAGTGCTTCTCTTCTTCCTCGACTCAAAGCAAAAACTCGATTCTCCCTCTCCTATTCGATTCTCCAACAGTGAAGAACGAAGGAAAATTAAGGTAAGTCTCATTTGTTGATTTAAATTTGTTGATGAGGATGAATTTGATGAAATTGAGGATGAGATTGATGATATTGAGGATGAATTTGATGAATTTGAGATTGATGAAATTGATGATGAATTTTGGAATGATGATGATGATGATCGAATGATGATGATGTTGCCTGAATGATGATGATCTTGCCCAGAACAGCAGCAATATGTATATGTATGGTCTGGGCAGGAATGTTTGTTATGGTTATGCGTGTCCATGAGAAGTCGTGTGATGAGTTTGGTGGTCGTGATATGTATGTATTGTTTGATTGTGTGGCTTGTGATGTATTGGTTGTTAAATGTGCTTCGTGGTTGGTTGTATTTTTGATTGTGTGTGTGACTGTGTGTATGTACGTGTATGATGGAACTCGTAGATTATATGGATAATGAATGCATATGTGAAATGAATAAATGAATGAATGAATTTGAAAACGAAAGTGAGCATTCGATGTTATAAGCGCTTTTGTTAATTTGTATTGACTTCTATGGATATGTATGTATATGTATAAAAACTTTGGAATTTGATGACGCTAATGCGACGGGTTTTTGCAGATGGCACCGGGCAATCGCAAACGGGCTACCACGACTCCATCTACATCAGTAAGGGAAACTGGCCCTGGTGATTTCTCTGCTAGCACAGGTGAGTCAAGTATAGTGAAGGGTCGAGGACGCACCCGTGGCCTGGGGTTGGCTAAGTACGTTAAGGCTCACGGCCGTATCCGGATAGAGATATCAGATGATGGACACACTCAAGTCGGACAACATAATTCAGCGTTTAATACAGCCATAGGAGCTACAGCTCGATATGAAGCTCCCCAAAACTACGTATCTTGGAGAAATATAACCGTGGGAGACGAAAATGAACCAGCTTAAGTTTTTGATATTGTTTGTTATTTAACATTTTTATTTTATACTTATTTTTACTCGAATTTTCATGTAGGAATGGTTCGACTTCGATCTGACCCAAGTGAATGTCCAACAATATATTGACTACCACATGGGGAAAAGTTATAAAGATTATAGAACAAAAGTCATGAAACCAATATTCGACGAACATGGACCTTCAAATGCTCCACAACACAAGCCTGATTTTATAGAGGAACAAGATTGGACATTCTTATGTGAGCTTTGGTCTAGCAAAAAACACGAGGTAAATTTTGAAATAAACAGAAATTTATAATTGTCTTTGTTTTCGGTACTTACAGTGTTGGTAAATACAAGATAAATGTCACGCAAATGCGGAAAATCGAAGTCACTTGCGTTTTAAACCACCGTGGAGGTTCGAAGCCATTTATCCAACATCGTGCCGAACATTCTGAGGTAAATATATCCTAACGTAAAATTTAACAGTTAATTGTTTTTACTAATCTGGAATAATATTGAATTTATTTTATGTTTATAACATAGTAGCACAGGTGAGGTGCAATCATTTCCAGATTTTTTCCGTGTGACGCATTACAATGAGAGGAACAGATGGATAAATGAAGAAGCCGAACGCTGCTATGTAAGTTTCAGTTTTTAAAATAAAATAATTAATATTATATATGTTAATTTTTTTCTCAAATTCTAATATTAACTTATTTTTTGAAACAGAACGAAATGATGGAACTCTAACATCAAACTAATGAGACAGGGTCCGACCCCATACCAGATGAGCAGCTGTCGCAATTGGTTTTCAAGAATCAGACAGCTTACAACGTTGGTCTTGGCACTCGTAAGAAGCCAACGTCATCTGCACGCAATAGTGGTAATTCGGACAATGTCTCTCTTCGAGACGAGTTAGTCACCACCAAAGACGAGCTGCAGCAGACTAAGGAGAAGCTACAACAGGTCACGGTGGACCACGAGAAGAAGATGGAGCAGTTGGAATAGCAACTGCTGGCTTTCCGTCAGATGTTCGAGGCCTCAATGAGTCATGGTGCATCGGGCTCGAGCATCCCCCCATCACAGTAGCATTATTTTATATTTGGTTTTGTATAAACATTTTGAAAAAATAGATTTAATATAATATTTATTTTTTCTAAAACAAATTTCAATAATATTTCGTCATTTTGTTATTAATTACATTTTTTTTCAACTAAATTAAATATTTTAGACCAAAAAATAAGTAAATTACTAATTTTTAAAAAATAAATTTTTTTACTTTTAGCTTCGAATATTCGACGCTAATAGTATAAAAAATGGACCGATGTAAGCGTACATATAATACTTTTTTAATATACGTTAGCGTCGACAAGTTTCGACGCTAAAATTCAAACTTTTAGCGTCGAATATTTCGACGGTAATAGTAAAAAAATGGTTGCTGTAAGCTTACATATAATAATACTTTTTTAATATACTTTAGCGTCGATAATTTTCGACGCTAAAAGTTTGAATTTTTGCGTCGAATTATTCGTAGCGAAATATAAAATATAGCGTCGGACAATTTACTTTAGCGTCGAAAAAAATTGGACGCAGAATACTATTTTTTAGCGTCGCATTTAATTATTTCGACGCTAAAAGTGATTTTCGTCGACATTTTTATCGT